>ML769450.1:233139-255778 GCA_009733575.1 Gymnopus androsaceus JB14
AATTTGCTTCCAAGCTCAATCTTTGTGTACTAGATTATTAAAAGCTTAGCTCTAGGTTCACTGGATCAAGTAACGATAAGTACGGATATCTGAGTCTATCTACTTTAGTAGCTAAAAGGCACGAATAGGTAATATAAGAAAGTAAATAATGCAATGCTATCACGGAGCCCTGCTAACCTTGCATGAAAAAGTCCCGCAAATGTCTCAATCAGTTCTGCCTGGGCCTAGACCTGCACTTCCAAACATTGGAGATTTGGTCGGGCACGGCGGTGCTCTGAGCTTCTGCTAGAGCAAGAACATATTCTTGAACGGGGTAGCACGGCATTGGTTCACATGCGTTACCCACTTCAGAGAGAAAGTGTCTAACATCGGCATGCGCACGACATCTAGAATGCAGCTGGACGGCGCCAATAGAAAATGTAATTCAAGGGACCGCAGACGTGAAAGGTGAATAGGCGTGCACCGAAGCTTTTCTAGAAGAATGTAAGATTCTTGACAACATATTAGAATGGGAAGAAAGCTCACCGAACTTCGACCAAGACTCTTTGGTATCGAATGGACAGCAATACTCCAGCCTCAGAAGACTGTCCTTGACAGTTGGTAGCAAGACCTCCATTGGGGCTGCACTTCCTGCAATAATCTCCTTCAGAGAGTGAAGATCGAATGGACAAAGATCGTTGGCCAGCCAGGCATAATCAGCGGTGTTAGCTGTGTGCACATGCGGTCACTCTCTATGAGAAGCTGAAACAAGCTGGATTAATTCTAACCTGGGTCTTTCCAGTGAATTCCCAGCCAAGACATTGAAATTTCGAAATGATTGTAAGAAGACAGGCTTGAGGTAAACGGGGTTGGCTAAAGTGAGGCTTTCCAGCTGTTTACACTGTCCAAGGGCTTGCAGCAGCTTGTAGAAGAAAACGGGGGCCATCTGACAATCATGATCAAGAGCGAACCTCCGAAGAGTGGAAGAGAACATGATGATACTAGGCAGCATGAATATCGAAGGTGGTAAGGCTGACGCACGTACACCCTGAAACTCGAGGGATTCAGTGGCCATGCATCTCCTTTTGAAGTGGACGGGTAGCTCGAGAGTGCGATCAATGAAAGTAATGTCATGGAATGGGTGGCTGAAGTTGATCGGAGCAATGATTTGTCGAACATAGCAAGCCACGGTGGGTGACTTTCGAATCGCATGAACCAACTCCCTATCAGAGATATCAAGAAGCGGGAGAGTGTGGCAACTGGCAATCTCTAACCATTCCATGCACACCTTGGCGCAAGATTCCTGATCCAAAGCGGGAAGAAATCCAAAAATGTAATCCAGCACATCCGAATTGACGTTGAGAGGACGAGAGAAAGTGCTTGTTGACATGAAGATAGTAAGAGGGGGGTGGTTGAATTGACTCTTGTGATGAGTCCATTGCAAGTTTAATAGTTATGATCAGTAGGTGGATGAAAGGGATGGAATCATGAAAGGAAGTTTATCTCTTATCTAGGTGGATCAGCGAGTGCCATATTTTGACACCTAATCATCATCACTTTATTAACTCTCTGCTTTGTGCTTTGTGCTTCCCCTTTTGTCTCAAAGAGATCGTTGAATGCCGACATCCTTTTTTCACAATAAGCTCTTTATCTTCTGTTTCACCTTGTTTACTTTAAATATAAAGCCAACATACATCTCTTTTCGATGACCTATTGATATTTATTCCTTTGTGCCTCCCCTTCAACTTTGTAGGCCCTTTCACTGATTTAGCAGTCCGATATACAACTAACCTCTCGCATCCGCTATTAATCTCAAAGATATCATTGAGTGTCGTCCTTTCTTCACGGTTCTTAGGGAGAATTTTCGATCTTCGAGCGGCCTTTGTCGTCACTCCCTCGGGCCAACTTCGTGTTTATGGCCTGTTTGATTACATCCACTCAGCAATGCTGATATCTCTTTCAACTTCGCTTATGATATAGAATTCTCGATCTCCAACGCTTAGTTTCATATAAATAGTACCTGTATTCCAACCTTCTGCCTTCCTCCATCCACCTCAAACTCCAAGCCTTTCCTTTCACAACACCTCAATCCTCAAGCCACTTTCCTTCACAACACGGACTGGATTCCATCTTCTGCTTTCTTAACTTTCTTTGACCATCTTCACATCACACGTTAGTAAGTCCTTCTAGCTCTTTAGCCTTACCAACTCTGACCCATGGTTTTGTAGAAATGCCTTCATCCACAAATCCTCACCTCATCGCCTCCAGCAGAACTGCCACAGCCCCATACCCTCCAACTATTGCTGGGTCTTCAGATACTGATGACAAGGTCAAAAAGGTATGTTTATACTAACATCGGCCCATATATATAATGATCAATCCTTGAATAGACATGCGGTTGTTGTCGCAAAGTCAAATCGCAAGCCCCTAAGGAAATTCCGCCCCATCCAAACCGGGAGGAGTTTCAGGTGCTAAAAGAAAAGGCCGAGGTAAGTTCCTAGGTGCGATTTCAATATTTGTTCTCATTCCTCCCTCTGAGGCTGGCACAAAAACAACTGTTGGAATTCCTTGCGGAACAGAACAATCTTTTCGCATGTTCTGCCTGCAAAGGGCCCGCATTCCAGCCACAGGTGTAGGTTCTTTTTTCCCTGCTCATGGCTCACTGCTGATTAGCTTTGGTAGGGTGGACTGTGGCCACGTGCATTGCGCCAAGTGCACTCAGATAAGGAGAGGAGATCATCCGCCATCCAAAAGGCCGACTTTGTACATTGTGGGAATTGCGGATGCTACATTGTGTGTGAACCAATGCCGTGCTACCCCGTTCAAGAATATGTTCTTGCTCTAGCAGAAGCTCAGAGCACCGCCGTGCCCGACCAAATCTCCAATGTTTGGAAGTGCAGGTCTAGGCCCAGGCAGAACTGATTGAGACATTTGCGGGACTTTTTCATGCAAGGTTAGCAGGGCTCCGTGATAGCATTGCATTATTTACTTTCTTTATATTACCTATTCGTGCCTTTTAGCTACTAAAGTAGATAGACTCAGATATCCGTACTTATCGTTACTTGATCCAGTGAACCTAGAGCTAAGCTTTTAATAATCTAGTACACAAAGATTGAGCTTGGAAGCAAATTGCCGGGTTATAGCACTTCAGAACTAAGCTCAGAATCAGATCGTTGAGTGGCGAAGTAACAACAGGCCACATACTGTACTCTTCCAACTGGATTTCAGAAAAATACCAAATCAAAAAAATTGAGAAAAAATTCCATTGTCCAATTTTTTGACCGTGATGCGTGAGTTGGTCGGAGAGGTAGCTTACTAAGCTCCGGAAGCCCATCAGTTAGTCAGCAATCCTTTCTTCTAGCGTTCATTCACAATGGGGACAGTAGAAGAAGAAGAATCCGTTAAAGAATTATGCATTGTCCTGTCAGAAGCTCCTAAGCTCCAATGCCTTGCTCAAACTCGCCATGTGCTGTAAATAGTCAATTTAATTTTGTTGAGTGAAATAACCGGTGGGACTTGAATGAATAAGTAAAGTGTTTATTGGGGCATCTTGTCGGGCGGTGTAATCCAAAATTCCGCACTCACGAACTTTTTTTCATCACTTTTCACTTGTATCTCAATAAATACGATACCTATCGCCTTCTAATATAGCACATCTTAATCGCTACATTGAACCTGAGATGCAAGACTAAGCAAATCGAAGATTCGAGCAAGTTTATTTGTGAAGTTACCTGCAATATTGTTCAAACATTTCAGTTGTTGGACTGTAATAAAATTATTAGAGGACATTATGAACTGTAGGATACATTCTATTGACAATATTACAGATGCAAATGTACTTGAATAAGATTGCCAGTGAACTTGGTTGTCTTGGCAGGATATGGAAGTTGCAATCAAGAGCATGCCAGATTCAACGAGTCAACTGTGAACAAAACATTGTTTCACACTTCTATAAACTACATTAGCACTTGTATTATAGTCCATACAGTGGATTGTACTACTCAGAACGTCCTCTAATAAATTTATCACACTCCAACAACTGAAATGTTTGAACAATATTGCAGGTAACTTCACAAATAAACTTGCTCGAATATTCAATTTTCTTAGTCTTGCATCTCAGGTTCAATGTGGCAATTAAGATGTGTTATAATAGAAGGCAATAGGTATTGTATTTATTGAGATACAAGTGAAAAGTGATGAAGGCTCAAAGGACGAAAAAAAAGTTTGTGAGAGCTGGAATTTTGGATTACACCAGCTTTTATGAAAACAGCAATAAAAAAATTCAGGGGTTACTTTTGAGTATTCAAAATGAAGAGGATGTGGATGTGAATTAAGAAATTGGCACCGCAAGCGCGGGGTGGTAGAATTGGAAATAATGGACCACTTAGCGTGGTTGGTCGTTAGCGTGGTCAGGTGCCCCTATTGTCTCTCCTCTTCGTTCCCATCCTCATTCTGCTCCAGTGCCATCTCCCTTAACCTTTCCAGCAGATCCCTTTGCAGGTTTTTTTTCTTAGGGTGGGCCTTTTCCCATCTCTATATCAACTCAACTCCACCCGCCATGCTCCGCCAAGGTACCCACTTGTTGAACTCGGCCCCATAATCTTTCCACTTCACAAGGTACTCTATCTCGTGGCTACCCGCTTCCATAGGCTGTGAGTCCAGGAATCCCGACGAACTATTCTGCATTCCCTTCTATGAATATGGTTCGCGTTTCCATTTGAAAATGTCCTCGTGGTGGACTTTCAATCAGTCGACATGGAACACGTTGTGTATCTTTTTAGGTCGCCCGGTAAGTCCAGTCGGTAAGCGTGGCTCCCAACCTTGCAGGATCGGTAGGCACCCGTAAACTTGTGGTCGAGTTCTTCGTCGGGCGACGTGTTTTAACATTCTTCATGTCCAACCATACCAAATTGTACTTCTTGCAGGTCTCGTTTGCGACCTTGACACCTGCTGCTTTTCATGACCCAGACCATGTACATAGCATTCCTTTCTCAATCCTGCTTTCGCGGATGGGGACCATGAAAGTGGAAAGAAGAAACTTGGCGCGGAAAACAAAACAATTTATTTGGTTGAAGCATTTCCATACAGATCAAAATTCCATTGAAGATATTGGAACACAAATTGAAGTTATAAAACTATGCCTATGCCAAGGTAATCAATATTGCTGAGAGGAGCCCGTATTGTTCCTCAATTTATCTACCTCTCTAGAGTAGCACTCTCTCTAAGGCGAGTGATGATCCTATAACCAAGCGATCTGCAAGCTAAGCATCAGTATCTGGTTCCACAAATGAAGCAGTTTGCATACTGGTCTGGTCGGTCTAATCAATCAAGTTCATGACTACCATACCAACTGCTTCAGCCCGAGCCCAAGCAACAAACAGACCAATCACTCCAAATACAATGCAGCCTACAGCAAGCCAGAGAAAAATAGCTTTCCGAGTCTGCCGAGTGATCACTTTCTCTTTGTTTGTGTTCCCCAAGAGTCTGCGCAGTAGCCAGACAGTGGCTTCTTTGTCCGGACCAACCACGACCACAACCTGCTTGTAATCAGCATTATCCTCGTATACTACAAGGAGCCTCGCAGATAAGCCGTTTGGTGTTTTAGTCATCGAAATTAATGGATGGCCAAGGGCCGGTGGCAAGAGGTAGGCGACGGCACTAGAGTGCTGCTGTAGATTTTGCAAAAAGGTCGGCCATTTTGGCTCCCCCCCAACAAAAATGGTTGTTCCCTATTCTCTATATCTCCATTTTTGGGTTCTATTTAACTCGTCTGTATCACAAAGAATCATAAGTGATGCCAATTTGAGCACAGGGTAACATGTATCCACTCGAGATTACTATTCCACCTATTCTTTTATCCTGGACCCTACACATCCCTGCACCTCGGCGGCCTTCATCAGCTCTAATTGCGTGTGTGTTACCTTTCCCACAACACCTCAGACACCTCGCGAGTAAGCCGTACTTTGTCCTCCAGGTTTTATTGTTTCCTCTCTCGCGCACATAGCAGGACTTGAGAATTCAATTATCTTTACAGCTTTACATATTATTATCTTATCTGTCCTTAGAGCGGCGCGCTACGCTCCATACCTATCTGCGTTGTAATGGCCGCACAAACACGACAAGTTTTTCTCTTGACTGCTCTGTAGTATTCTAAGCTAGACTCTTGAAGTGCTAAGATTCAAATAATCTGAATTTTCGCGCTGGAGGTGTCATTTTATGTTACGCATAACACATCCTCCATGTTTGCATCACTATATGAGTTACCACACCTCTCAATATCCTCGCCTCAAGGCTCCTGGAGGTGCAGCTCAGAAATTCGTTTACTCTAGACATAGCGCATTGCGAGCGTTCCACATTTGAAGTCGATAGATGCAACTTAAGCGAGCCGTGACCTTTCTCAACCATCTTCACACTCTAATATGCTGGGTCTCCTGCTATTGCTACTGACTATGACAAAAGGTTCAATAAGACACATCGGCAGTGCGTCAGTTCTTTGAGATTCCAGGCTTCTGGTCTACAGACGACCATGCACCGTCTCATATGACCAATTACCGTCAGCCTTGAAGGCTAGCTTCAAGATTTTGATTAGCCTAATGAACAATTGATATGAATTCAAACAATTCCCCTTTGAGATTAATGCTCTCATGAAGTGCGCTCAGTGTCATGGTACGTGTCTAGACTATTCAATCACTACACAAATCGCTTCCTAAGAGACATAAGTAATACGACAACACACCCAACTCCAACGGCCTCAGTCCTCCGGCAGCGCGTGGTGTTTCTCTCAGGTCGGGGGCTGTCATGACAAAAGACGGATAGTAAATGGGGACACGAAAACTTCAACGTTAAGTGCCGATTTCCATCGAAGAATATTGTGCATACTTCTGACGACTGTAGCCTGTACTCATACTCTCTCTCTGATAGCGCGCGACACATGAACAGCTAGAAGAAAAACACCAATCATCGTTTGGTTATAATGTCTTTCTTTCTTAGAGACGGATAAATGATCCCAGATGCCCCAACCTTTACCTGCCGAGCTATTCAAACCAGACTCTAGCCATGATCATAGTGTATAAAGACATGGGCGGACCGTATCACACAGACCCGTCCCAAGTGTCATCTCGATGGTTCATCAGTATTTTTTCGCCTTGGCTCACGTATACAACTTGGCCTGCAACTTTGATGGCTCTATAGAGCGAGTGACAGTGAAAAGGGAAATGCTGGACTAGCTAGGATCCTCTTCTGATCTTAGGTCACAAAGTGCACTCCAGATACCAAGGAGACACTCCATCCGCCCATCCAAACGAAGGCCGAACTTGTACATTATGGTCGCGCGTCCTGATGCAGAGGACCTGTCCACACACTTTGCCACAATTTCTGGTCTCAAATAAACCTAAGAAGACCGCCAGCGTCTGACATACTCTCTACCTGCTGCCAGTGCTCCGAGTGCACCTGCCGATGATCAAGTATTTCTGACGCTCTACTTCTTTATCTCTGCTCTAAGCACCATGGTGGGCCCAGCCAACAGTACGTCACTTCACCGAGCGACAGGGCAGGCGCCCGACTGTATCCTATGGGGCAAAATCTCTACAGGCACACAAATTGTGCACTTCTGGGAGGGTTGCGTCCAGTCGCCCAGGCTACACTCTGATTTGCATATGGCGCCCGTGTTGCCGCGTCTTGCGCGCCTATGCTAAGTTCCACATGCAGGGGCTCCGTGATAATTTCGAGTGCACTTAAAACTGCATTTACAATTAAGGCTTATCTGCCGAGTTGCCTCTCTTTATTGACACGTTATATCGTTACGGGTATAGCATTGCTTGATTGAAGGCAAGCATGAGATTTAGTAGAGGATTACCGTGGTTGGGGTACCCGGACAAACGCCACGTGATACCTCCTTGCCGCGTTACCTGCTGCAGTTATCGTACTCTCTTGGGGAACACCATTTTAAACATCACATGAAGAACGTTAGATCACGAGCTAAGGGCTTTTAATATCTTAGTACACAAAAGATTGGGAGCTTGGGAAGCCAAATTGCAGGGTTATAAGCACTTCAGAACTAAGCTCAGAATCAGATCGTTGAGTGGCGAAGTAACAACAGGCCACCATACTGTACTCTTCCAACTGGATCTTCAGAACACAAAATACCGCAATCAACAACAAAATCATGGACAGAACCACAGAAGAATTCCATCCTCCCGAGAGTTTTTTGGACCGGATCGTGGAGTTGGTCGGAGAGGCTACCGCTTACTTAAGTCCGAAGCCCATCAGTTAGCTCAGCAACCCTCCTGTTCTTCCCACGCGTTTCATCCCGTCACCCTGGCGCGAACCACGTTAGACAGACCAGAACGAATCCGCTTACAGCGATCTACGTGCTGTCCTGTCAGCCAGTCCTAGACGCTGCCCAATGCCCTATGTGCTCAAACTCGCCACTGTCTGTACAATCGTCAATCTCTAATCTTCTGCTCTGAGTGAGATAACCGGCCTGTGGACTCCTGAGAGAATAAGTACAAGTGTTCTATCTGGCGGCATCTTGTCGGGCGGTGTTAATCCAAAATTCCGCACTCACGAACTTTTTTTTTCATCACTTTTCACTTGTATCTCATAAATACGATACCTATCGCCTTCTAATATAGCACATCTTAATCGCTACATTGAACCTGAGATGCAAGACTAAGCAATCGAAGATTCGAGCAAGTTTATTTGTGAAGTTACCTGCAATATTGTTCAAACATTTCAGTTGTTGGACTGTAATAAAAATTATTAGAGGACATTATGAACTGTAGGATACATTCTATTGACAATATTACAGATGCAAATGTACTTGAATAAGATTGCCAGTGAACTTGGTTGTCTTGGCAGGATATGGAAGTTGCAATCAAGAGCATGCCAGATTCAACGAGTCAACTGTGAACAAAACATTGTTTCACACTTCTATAAACTACATTAGCACTTGTATTATAGTCCATACAGTGGATTGTACTACTCAGAACGTCCTCTAATAAATTTATCACACTCCAACAACTGAAATGTTTGAACAATATTGCAGGTAACTTCACAAATAAACTTGCTCGAATATTCAATTTTCTTAGTCTTGCATCTCAGGTTCAATGTGGCAATTAAGATGTGTTATAATAGAAGGCAATAGGTATTGTATTTATTGAGATACAAGTGAAAAGTGATGAAGGCTCAAAGGACGAAAAAAAAGTTTGTGAGAGCGGAATTTTGGATTACACCAGCTTTTATGAAAACAGCAATAAAAAAATTCAGGGGTTACTTTTGAGTATTCAAAATGAAGAGGATGTGGATGTGAATTAAGAAATTGGCACCGCAAGCGCGGGGTGGTAGAATTGGAAATAATGGACCACTTAGCGTGGTTGGTCGTTAGCGTGGTCAGGTGCCCCTATTGTCTCTCCTCTTCGTTCCCATCCTCATTCTGCTCCAGTGCCATCTCCCTTAACCTTTCCAGCAGATCCCTTTGCAGGTTTTTTTTCTTAGGGTGGGCCTTTTCCCATCTCTATATCAACTCAACTCCACCCGCCATGCTCCGCCAAGGTACCCACTTGTTGAACTCGGCCCCATAATCTTTCCACTTCACAAGGTACTCTATCTCGTGGCTACCCGCTTCCATAGGCTGTGAGTCCAGGAATCCCGACGAACTATTCTGCATTCCCTTCTATGAATATGGTTCGCGTTTCCATTTGAAAATGTCCTCGTGGTGGACTTTCAATCAGTCGACATGGAACACGTTGTGTATCTTTTTAGGTCGCCCGGTAAGTCCAGTCGGTAAGCGTGGCTCCCAACCTTGGGATGGTAGGCACCCGTAAACTTGTGGTCGAGTTCTTCGTCGGGCGATGTGTTTTAACATTCTTCATGTCCAACCATACCAAATTGTACTTCTTGCAGGTCTCGTTTGCGACCTTGACACCTGCTGCTTTTCATGACCCAGACCATGTACATAGCATTCCTTTCTCATCCTGCTTTCGCGGATGGGGACCATGAAAGTGGAAAGAAGAAACTTGGCGCGGAAAACAAAACAATTTATTTGGTTGAAGCATTTCCATACAGATCAAAATTCCATTGAAGATATTGGAACACAAATTGAAGTTATAAAACTATGCCTATGCCAAGGTAATCAATATTGCTGAGAGGAGCCCGTATTGTTCCTCAATTTATCTACCTCTCTAGAGTAGCACTCTCTCTAAGGCGAGTGATGATCCTATAACCAAGCGATCTGCAAGCTAAGCATCAGTATCTGGTTCCACAAATGAAGCAGTTTGCATACTGGTCTGGTCGGTCTAATCAATCAAGTTCATGACTACCATACCAACTGCTTCAGCCCGAGCCCAAGCAACAAACAGACCAATCACTCCAAATACAATGCAGCCTACAGCAAGCCAGAGAAAAATAGCTTTCCGAGTCTGCCGAGTGATCACTTTCTCTTTGTTTGTGTTCCCCAAGAGTCTGCGCAGTAGCCAGACAGTGGCTTCTTTGTCCGGACCAACCACGACCACAACCTGCTTGTAATCAGCATTATCCTCGTATACTACAAGGAGCCTCGCAGATAAGCCGTTTGGTGTTTTAGTCATCGAAATTAATGGATGGCCAAGGGCCGGTGGCAAGAGGTAGGCGACGGCACTAGAGTGCTGCTGTAGATTTTGCAAAAAGTCGGCCTGCTCCCTAGTGAGATTGCTGGCCACCATGGCTGGTGGGACTGGCGTCAGAATATCTGAGCAGGTGGCACTCGGAGCACTGGCAGCAGGGGTATAGTCAGAGTTGCGGCCAATATTTGGACGAGATTGTGGAGTAGTGGAGGCTTTCGAGGGCATACGTGGTGGTAGGGTATAAGAGAGATTGATCCAGATGTTCCTTTTATGCATGTCTGTGACAAAGGGCAATTATCTGGGCACATGACTGTGATGAGTGGAATGGAATGTGTCATGCCCAAGTAATTGATTGGGCAGAGTTGTTGATACCTGGCAGTAAAGTCAGGGCAAATATTACTAAGAGATGCATAAAGTATGACTTCTACTATGTTTGGCGAAGGGGAGTAGATTCAGGCCTGCGCTCAAGTTGCACATTTACGACTTCTTGAGTGCAATGGCGGCATGAAGAGATTGAACACAGCGCTCCAGGACTGAGGCCGGAGAGTTGTCGAAATATGACAGGATGCATGTGGATCTAGCACTCCATGACTGAGCTCAGAGGCAAATTGTATCATTGTTCATTAGGCTAATCAAAATCTGAAGCTAGCGCTTCAAGGCTGAGATTGGAAGCAGACCGTCATGTCTCTGAGACCAGAAGCCGGAATCCAAGACTGAGCCTGGAGGCAAATCATTATGTTAGAAAGGCGGAGTAGATTGAGAAAGGTCACTCTTCGCTTAAGTTGCACATTTACGACTTCTTGAGTGCAATGGCGGCATGAAAAGATTGATTGCAGCGCTCCAGGACTGAGGCCGGATAGATTTGTCAAACTATCACAGGATGTGTATGGATATAGCACTCCAGCAGGCCATTCAAAATTTGAATCTAGCACTTCAAGGCTGAGCTCGGAAGCAGATTGTCGTGTTTGTGAGGCCATCAGGCAATTAGAGCATAGCTCTCTAAGGACAATTGTTATTTGGTATGCTATCTAGTGCTCCAAGGCTGAGCCTGGAGACAAACCGTCACTCGACATGCTAGTACCCCAAAGACTGAGCCTGGAGGCAGATCGTTAGGTTATAAAGGGGATTAGATTGAGGGAAGTTACCCTGTGCTCAAGTTGCACACTTATGACTTCTTGAGTGCAACTGGGTGGGATGGTGGTGGTTGGTGAGAAGAAGAAGTGAAGCACAGCACATTGATGGTCAGACATTGCGGGCCGAATGATGCTTACAAAGCGTCGGGACTCCGATGCTTAGTCATATACTTTCATGCCACTAGCGTACATGTCAAAGTGTCGATTTAGAGTTAGCTCTCGCAATCAGTTATCAGTCATGTAACTGTTCTTGATCAAGCATCAAGTAGGCACCAAGGTGGCACATGAGGACTGAGTCACTGTTTTGAGCGGCTAGATGAGTTTTTGAGCATCTGAACCCAGGCAACTGGGCAGTCACCAGACAGTGACTGGGCAGTAACTGGCAGTAACTGGGTACTGGCATAAAAGTTAGTGAATTACGCGTGTGAAAGATCAAAGACCACAGGACCTTTCCCGGGCGCAAAAGATGGTCTTTTAGCAGCGGTAAAGGTCTTTCATCCTGATTCCTTTTCCAGGTGGAATCATAACAATTTACCAGGCGAAATTGATTTTGTCTTCCTATCAAAATACTGACTAATTCCCATGAACTTTTTCGGCCGGGATTATATATGAAAAAGATTATATTATTCTAACCATATTCCGGGCGCAATATATAATCTGTTTCAATCGAAATCTTTGGCGAAATTTATCATCATTTACTTCATCTTTTTCGAAATAAATTTCGGCCATTTTATAATCAATCCTGCAGAGTGTATGCTGCTTTTGAAGGCTTCTGCACTCAATGGAGGAGGAATTATGGAGTGAATAGAGGCATTTTCAGGGTCTCTGAAAAACATTCAATATGTATCTCAAGTGATCTTGAATGCATTGGGCAATATGTTTATTTGCCATTGGAAATTCTTGGGTATCCCTAGGGTATCCCTAGGGTATTCCTGGTTATCCCTAGGGTATTCCTGGGTATCCCTAGGGTATTCCTGGGTATCCCTAGGGTATTCCTGGGTATCCCTAGGGTAATCCTGGGTATCCCTAGGGTATTCTGGGTATCCCCAGGCGTATCCCTATAAACACCTGCAAGGACTTGAGGTTATCATCTGAATGAATGGATGTATTATTGGTTTTTTCTCGGAGATCTGTGTATAATGCCTAATGCAACCTCCTAGCAGTATATGTATGCACTAAATATCCTTCAAAGCAATATTGATTGCCCAAAGATGTAATATTGTAAGCTTTGATTCATTGTAATCAAAGAATTGATTGGTTCAAAATAAGGCATTCATTATAACATTCAAAGCATCTATATATTGATTGCGCCATGTATGTACATACCTATCTAATTGAAAAATAGCAGATAAACAAGCCAGCTATCAACACCCATTATTCAGCATCTCCGTTGCTATTACCGTTTTCCTCACCATTGCTAGAGCCATTGCCATTGCCATTGCTACCATTGACCTCACTGCTGCTATTGCCATTTCCCCTGCCATTGCCATTGTTGTCATTGCCATTGTTATTGTTATTGTTGCCATTGCTGTTGCCATTGTCGGCGTCGGTACCTCCCTGACCAATGGCAGATGACTTTGTGCTTGCAGCAAATGCATTCAAGTCAGCATAGTCATATGTCTGGGAAGGAAAAATGTCAGGCCCAGTGGTTCTAGAAAGGTAGACAGGAATGAGTGCAACAATTATGATGACGTTTTCACAACACTCACAACATCGCTTCGTATAACTCAGTTTGTAAGAGGTCAACATAGTCAGCTGACAACTCCTGGAGGTTGGTCATTGTATTTGTCACGGCGCGGTAGCTATTCACAAACATTAGAAAGGGAGCCACACAGCATAGATCATGAAGACTTCACTGGCTGGCCAGATTAGTAGCTGAGAATGGATGATCCATTCTATAACCAGATGCATATTCTTGCAGAACGTGGCCTATCTTTGTACATTGCAAGAGTAGTGAGCATTTAGACAGGCTTATCAATGAATTCAGACATACCAAAACAACAATCATGATAATCAAGGGAATGGGGATACATTTTTCTCAGTGGAGTTGCTGAACTAGCACTGAATCCTGCTTGGGTTTGTTTTCAATGAAGTATCCACATAATAGCTGGCCAATTAGGGGTGAACGGAAAGGGAAACGGTCATTTGTCCTAGTCTGATAGTGACAATGCTTAATTAATACCAAAATACTTAGCTATGAGAATAAGCAAACCTCTAAGTCCACTCCAGAATGGTGGTAACGCCGGTCTTTGAGAAGCCATGTGACCAAAGATATCTAGGCAAAAGATGAATATGGAAGAAGTTCAAAGGTCATTAACTTGCACACACAATTTCTTGGGAACTTCGCATCCCAGGGATGTCAAAGTATTGGGCAGTGCGGATACGAGTTTCTCTCCCAATGTCTAGACAAATAGCAGATGCCCCATAATTCATCTCATAAAAGGAATGTTAGGTTAGGCTAAGGCGAGAGAGTAACTGCATACTTACAAACTTAACAAGTTTATCCCTTCCCTCTGGGTCATCATTAACTGTCTTTAAAGACTCAACCAAATCAGCGCCCCTGCCCTCTTTCACCAACCTTTCTATTTCGTCGGTAAATGTAGGCCAACTAAACAAGGGGTCCTCTGGACACATGTTGACTGTGCACTGTTGCCATTCGAGCACAGCGTTTTGCCAACCTAGCCAGTTTAGGATTTGCGAATTCTGAAAGCAGGACCTTGGAGCTCAAACCCCTGTCTTTCCTGGACTTGCTTCTCTGAGAGTTTGGGAGGTTAACATCCTCGACCATGATCTAGGTAAAAGCAGTCATACATATAAAGGGTATTAGAAACGGAGAGTATTATAACACGTACATTGTCTTCATCCTCTTCATTATCGTCTTCTCGATTTTCTTCCCCATTTTCAACACTTTCGTTGTCATCGTCATCCGAAACAGGCTCATTGTCTTTCTGGCTGGACCCTAGAAGCAGATCAGCAAGGGAAAGGGACAATCAACACAACGAGATGTACCTTTACTGACATCTTGCAAGAAATCATCTCAGTCTCATTCAGTTGATTCTCTTCAAAGAAAAATATCAGAATAGGTATCATGCAAATTGAAAGAGGATACATACTTTGAGGGAGGGGCACAGGAGCTGCATGGATGAGGGTCGACATATAATTGGTCAATTGAACGGACTCTCCGGTGGCCTTTCCTTGAAGAGATTGAATAAGATTTATTTTGGAACAAAAAAACAATCAAGAGCATACCTGCTACTGTCATTGTTCCATTTGTCTGGCTATTTGAGCGACTCCCACCTCCGTTAACAACAGATGTAAGGGGTTTCAACACTTCACCACCCAATTTCGTCTTCAACTTCTTAGAAGGTTGCGAAGAGTTGCCATGATTGCTTTTACGCTTCCTGGGAGGACTGAGAAGAATTTTCCGCATCATCCTTTGGCGAGCATGAGTTGGGTAAGTTGGGTTTGATCAATTGCTTCGAAGGTTTCTTTGGCTTCTGAGAGGTAGACATGATGAGTAGAATGTACAGAGGACAAGTCAAAATGAACTGATGTTTATACCCATCTCATTATGACTCGACTCTTCATGGCTTGACTCTTCATGACTCGACTCTTCAATACTCAGTTCAATATATTGTCTGGTAGCTATATTTACTCTGCATGTTGTTTACAAAAAATGACTTGCATCTGTCAAGAATATTATTAGTAGTCCAAGATGGATCCCAGTTAGCTCTGCTGGGCGTGAGCATGCAGCTTTGTCGAATATCTGTGAGGTAAACGATCGCACCCCGATCTTGATACTTAGAATCTTTGAAGGCTGGACACGGTACATGCCTGTGTCCGACTCGGGTGAAGTAAAGTTAGTGAACCAAGTCACATAAGCCAACGGTTCTGTAGGCCATTCCATAGGCGCATCTTTAGGAAAACCGTTCCGAGTAACAGTCGTGGGTAGGCGGAAGATTACTCTCAGCCTGGCTACTCTGCAGTCTAGTATCATTAGCATCCAGTAGGAACAAAGAAATGAATACAGTACCATCAAGAGCAGTTGACTGTGCATCATCGCCAACCATTACAATGAGAGTATCGAATCGCGGAATGTGTGAGCGCCTGGAGACGGGAATGGCCTTAACGGTTTCATGTATCCCATCCAAATCGTCATCGAATAGATTGCTCGGTGAGAACTTGTACCGGTGCCAGACATCCAACTGGGTAAATGGGAGGGTACCGGCAAGCGCCAGTTGATCTGGAACTCGGCGGCCAAGGGGAAGAAAAGCATTCAAGAACAGCTTTAAATGGGCTAAGAATCCCGGAGCAGCATGTGAGATAAGGATTTGTGCTAAACTTTTCTTCGATTCTGCGGGATATTTCGCCAAGATTAGTTGTCCTCTTATTGGTGGAGAGGCATTATAACCCTTTCCAACTCGATCAGATCTCTTTGCAACATCAAAAACCGTATCCTCCTCTGTGTTTGTTCCCACATCCTCACCATCTCTCTGTAGCTCCTCCTCTGTACTTCCAGCATCGTTGCTCTTGGATTCATCCAGCCAAGACCTGTAGAAATCATACGACGCAATCTTTTCCTGCCTGGAGAGCCACTTGACCATTTGAGGGAAATGATCCCGCTTGTTGCTGGCTTTCCAGCCTTCCTTGGCAAAGTCAATGTGTAAGCGTTCGAACATCTCTGTGTTGTAGTTATCAGTAGTGCCCAACCAGCGAATGGATTCAATATAATGAAGGAGGGAATGAAACTTGGGAATATTGAAATCCTCTCGAATGTCTTTCCAAATGAAATATGAACGGTAGTTGTGCCAGTTGTCTAACTCTTCTTGTAGATAGCGCAGTGTTTCTTCATCGTGTGAAGAGTACTGAGCGAGATGGATGAAGCTGAGTAGACTCCTGCAGGCTTTGATGCCTTCGGAATCAATCTTGCCAACCAAACAAGAAAGCAAAATCCTTGCGATATGTTTCCGTTCAGTTCCCGAGACTTGAGCTAGTTTCGAAATCCCATCCTTGAAATGACGTACTCCACATGCTGGTGGAAGACATCTAATCCTGGCATCTAACTCGTCCTCTCCCATTACCTCCTGCACCCACCCAATAAGATGCTTTAGCACTCCCTGGTACAGTTGATGAAGTATATCAGGGAGAGATGCAACGGTGGATGTCCACACAAGGGAAACCAACCCAGAAAGGGTCATAATTTCCACCGGCCACATCACATTCCATACATGTAGTGTGTACACTCTTACGCCTCCCTCGACAAAAAGCTTCGCGCGCCTCCCGGATGACTCCCTCCGTCCATCCTTGTTTCCGAGTTTCACTCGGACTAGATTCTTGGAGTTCATCAGCTTTTTGTCGGCACCGCGGACATGTCCCACTCTTTGTGCAAGTAATGAGACACTGCTCCGGGTAGTCCGCAACATAAGTTGACAGGATTGGATATACCCTCCTCACCGCGCCATTGCCTCCAACCATCTCTACCCCAGGTCCGTTAGGTTTTCCCGCGGCTTTGAGAGGCTCAAGGATGGTCGCCATTGACCTGTGAAACAGCTCGTAATTCCGTACTCAAAGCGCCATTTTGGATAGACCGTCTGATGGTTTGTCAACAGAAAGGTAAGCAATCAAAACGCAGGCTCTGGCGCTGGGCTTGCGTCTGAGAGATTTGGGGAGATTTCCGATAGTGAGGTATACGGGGTAAGCTGATTTATTTCCGGAGAATTGAGTGAGTCTCGTTTTGTCTGATGCAATGATCACAGGGGCCAGAGTTCCTCCAACTGGAAGCACTTCCTTTAACAAAGGTTTAGCCGTGGAACAAGGAGCGATTCGAATACATACCTGCACTGCATTCCACAGCCCTCCGGTCCACATCTCGTTATAGATCCGTTGTTCCTCGATGTGAGTTTTGCCTTGAAATATTTTGACCGGTTTATAAACAAGGTGCTTCGCCAATGCAGGATCTCCCCAAAGAGCCTTAATTGCTTCGATAGGATTGCGATGATAAATTGTAAAAAACTCGCTGGGTCGATCTTTAAAAGAGAGTCGTTTTGTGAACCAAGGTCCACATCGCTCTGGTATAGAGTCCACGGTTTCGAGCATGGATCATACACTCGAGAAGGAAAGCCCTAGCTTCTCCTTAACCTGAAGCAAATTTCAATTCATTGCTTTGGAAATTGAGAGAGAAAAAATGAATGAATTACCTGAGGAATATTCATAAGGCAATTAAATGACTTCTGCGAGATCTTCTCCTTCACTGCCCATTGCGCCATTTCCCAGTTCGACTCGGCTGTTGAATGGTGCATAATCTTGACCAGCTGCAGTCCCTGTAACAAACAGAGATTTCCAGCGAGCATGAATAGTGGGCTCATGCCTATAAACTTGACCGGCAGTTGGGTGCCATCTATACGATCGTTCATTGTCGTCATCGACAAGAGCACGCCAAACCGTCTGTTTTCAGCGGTGGAAGGTCCAGGACCAGCTTCTCCCTCTGCCATGTTTAAGTCCAGGTCTGGCAAGAAATCGAAAGCCTCTGGTAGATCATCCACGTCAAGGTCGCCCAGCGCAAGCACAGCTGCTGCCAAAGGCCCCTCTTGTGTATCGCTGTCGGTATCGTAGTCCTCTACCAACACTTCCTGCTCACTGATGATGCCCTGTTCATCGTCAGAGTTGTCGGAGTCGACATCTATGACCATGCTTCTGGATGAAGGTAAATCACCCTGATCCACATCGTTACTGTGGATGTACGGCTCTTCCGGAAGATGGAAGCGTGTGACATCACTCACAGCAGCAGAGGTAGCAGCTTGCATGGTTGCAGAAAACTGATCGACCACATTTTGTTGCTGCTGTCGAAGGTACTGCTGGTGAGGGGCATCTTTCTTCAGTCGAGTATGGCTCGTGCGATCTTGGGGCCTACTGAAGAGCTTTTCGCAGACAGGGCACTGGTAAGACATTGAAGCTCTGTGTATACGTATGCAATGGAGCTTTATATACATAAGATTAGGTGAAAATGCACGCTATTTATGTATTAGAGAAAAACCCAGGCTCGAGATAGAAATGGCAATAGTTGTACATTGCCATAGCAGTTGAGTTGCATATGCTACCTCGATGTCCAAGTGACTCAGTGAGAGAATCTTTCCGAGGAGGTTTGAAAGGGAAGAGCGAATTTGGAAAGATAGCCATATTGTACATTGCCATAGCGCATAGTCGAGTTGCATATGCTATTCCGTTGTCCGAATGGCTCAATGAGAGAAACTTTCCGAGGAGGTTTGAAAGGGAAGAGCGAATTTGGATGCCAGAGCCCACAGGCAGAAAGCAAATTAAGCCATCAAAGGAAACTGAGAACTATCAGCAGCATGATCTAAGATAAGAGACCATGTGCTCCACAGTTAGGCTTCAGCTCCAGATGGAACCAAACTTGTTCGCCTACTCACACCGTGGGTCGTTAGGCACCACGTGCTCGTTGAGACGATGCTTGTACATGTTTGGCTGTAGTTGATTTGGGCTTGGGTAAGCGCATCACATGCTCGTTGAGACGATGCTTGCACATGTTTGGCTTCGCTTTTAATTTATATATGTGGGATTTCTGGGTCTGGCAGGCGTCTTTAACGACAGGGTTTCAGGTAAAAACAGCCCCATATGTTAAATTTTAGACTGAGAATGAAAATAAGTGAAAGAACGAGCTGATGAATAGTTGATTATAAGATGGGAAATCAGTTGATCTAGCACTGACCAGCTTATCCTCTGTACATCATCAAAGCCCATCAAAAGTAATACATAAGATTCAAGGAAGAATGAGATTTATATATAAACAGCGTACACAGATTGTAAATTAAACGGTATAATATTAAACGGTGCGTTTGGATTTGAGAACATAACAACTGGAACCAGGAGAAGCAGGCCAGGAGTACGACGTAGGGGCAGGTTCATCCTCCCACATGGTGAAACCCGGAAAGTCAGAAAGATCCTCCTCGATAGCAGAAAGAACTTGATGCGCCGTGATCTCCCTTTCTTTCTCTCCTTTTGTAATCGTAACCCCGTAAACTCCAAGCTCTTCCCTGCGCTTGACGCTGTCCCACAGCGTATGAGCCTGCCCAAGAAGCGACTTCAGTAGTAATTGTTCGAGCCTCTCTTTGTCATTGTACCCATCTTGAACAGGTGGATCTAACACGAGTTCAAAATTCTCCAGCAACCAACCGCGCAATTCTCGACTGCGTTGACGAGGCAATCCATAAAGAGTTTGCTCAAAACTAACGGGACAAGGAGAACTATATCTTGATGGAGTCAAGACCAATACCAGTTCTGCATAGTTTAGAAGCATGGCAAGGTTCAAGAAGTCTCGAAAATGAGAACATTCGGAACGTGGGCAATGGTTTCTAGATGAAGTTGAGTCTTGCGCGTATCAAATATTGCAGTAGAAACGCTTACCTTGACCCAGCTGTTCGATTTGTTCCAAATAAACACTACTTCCCTCGCAGATAGTCTTATGCCAGAAGAGGATGATACGAAGAAGCATCTGCTGCTCATCATCCATTGAAACGTTGGTGATGGTATGAGAGCCAACAAAAGTGTGAAATAACGAATAGAGCGAGTACTTAATTGTTGGTGCAGAAAAGAAGTGGCCGCCCAAAGCAACACAATCTTGAAGCGTTGTTACACTATGAACGGTTCCTGGACGCATGATCCTATAACAGAATGGAGAGTGAGCAAGTAAATATGAGGGAAGAATGACAAACATACAACATGGTTCCAGGGTACAATAGTATAGAGTACCAGTCCCAGGACCTAGCGTAGTTGCGACCTTCAACCATTTCACTCCCATACGCAGCTGGATTAGCAAACTCTTCTTCTCTAGCTTCCTTAGACGGGAAGGCAAGATCCCACTTTTTCAGCCCATCCTCTATAGCCACCCAAGTGCCTGTTCCCGCGCGGTCTACATGCGGCGAATGAACAGCATCGGACTTTGCCAATAGACCCCAATTCATGATTCGCACTGGGATGTGACTGGGGAATTCTCCATACACCGAGATAGCAGCGCGGAGGTCAGTAGCCAGCTGGGTAGGAGCTGACGTCCCTCCACTCAGAGGGTTATCAAGGCTATTGACGTTTTTAGAAGTCTGGAGAAATTCCCGGTAGGACGCCAGCACAAAAACGGAACCAGCATTTTTCGGGTCGTATCTTGAGTTATCTAGATTGTGGTTACCACGCTAATTCAGAAAAATTACTTATGACGAGATGACACACCATGCATCTCCCTTAACTCATCAACTCCACCCCACTCTTCTAAACTGGCAAGGTCGCACTTGAGATGGGTTGGGCGCCCGCTTACTACTATGGCAGGATAGCGTCGGAAAAGATTCTGCAAATCCTTTGCAGATGTCTTGAGAAAATTGGCAAAATCCATAGTGTAAATTGGAGAGTCATCGGAGAGCTTAGGAGGCGTCAGAAGAGCTACAGGACTGCTCATCCCATCCGACCATTCTAGAGGTTTTCCAATGGGGAATCCGTTTTTCTTCCTTGCAGCGTTCACGTGCGCGGCAAGCTCTTGAAGATCTTCAGCAATTTGAGAGTCCTACGGTCCAAGGTTAGATATCACCTCTAGAAAAGTGATTTAAAGCGGTGTACGCACATAGTGTTTCCCTTGATACCCATAGTACTGGGTTTGATCGGCTGAATATACGTGTATAACAGGTGAAACTTTACGCTAAGAGAATAATCAGTCAAAATTATTGCCTATCGATATGCTATCGGACATACCTCCTTGTCTCCACAGACTTCGAGTCTAGGGAGGTTCTTGCCATCCTCCTTCCCAGCTTTCGGTGCCTCTTCAATGTCCATATCGTTATTGTCACTAATGATATCCATCTCTTTAGTAGTTTCCTTGGTCCTTGTCTTCTTCCCTCCAGATAGCTTCTGGCGCTTTGGTGAAGGAGCATCACTATCCGGAGTTTCGGGCAGCCTTTTGTTACTGATGCGGGAGGATTTTCGCAAGATGACACGAGGATTGGAACGAGAGACAATAGGTACATGATTAACTTGAGGATCACAATCACGGCCGGGGGATATGTGGACAGTGGGTGACGGGGATCGCTCAGATATGGGCTCGTGATGAAGATTTTCATCAGGTCCAGGACTGAGAGAAAGACGATGAGTAGACGGCGAAGATGCCCCAGATATGGATTTGTGAGTCTCAAATGGATCGTCGTTGCTTACACCTGTCGTTTCTACCAATCGTGAACCTGATGATGGGACTAAAAACTGAGAACCATTAGAGCTCGTGTGCTCGATAGCCTCACCGCCATCATCCGAGGCTGTGCATGGAATATCCAAGCCACCAGAATCATCCAATTGCGACAGACTGGCGACTGGAATTGCTTGTGGAATATTCCAACCACCAGTACCCTCCAGGCTTGACGGATTGGCGATTTCATCGCTATCTGGGAGCAATCGCGGAACTTCGTAAGGACTATTCAAGCCAGACATGGCGACCAAAGTTGCTCGTGGAATATTCCAACCACCAGCACCTTCCGGGCCTGACGGATTGATGATTTCATTACCATCTGGGAGCAACCGCGGATCTTCGGAAGGACTATCCAAGCCAGACATGGGCCCGAAATTTTCAGGCGGGTTGTTATCCAGTCCAGGACTTGGGGAAACACGGGGAGTCAACGACGAGGTTGGCGCAGATATGGGCTGAGGGGTTCCAGATGGCAAGGACGACATGGGCTCATGAATATGGCCTACATCAAGTCCTGGAGCATCGTGAACAGGGGAAGGAAGTGGCAAGGAAAGTGGTGAACTGGCGTTACCAACCACTTCATCTCTCGTTAGTGAGATAGGAGCATCATCAGAATGCGTACGGTCAACGCTGGAAGAGCCATCTGAGTTCAAGTCCACGCCACCCGTTACAATCGAATTTTCAGAAGCAGTGAT
>ML769451.1:0-255285 GCA_009733575.1 Gymnopus androsaceus JB14
ACTTTCTGGCCATTCCCGCCACCAGCGTATCAGTAGAACGCTTGTTCTCCAAGTCACGGCAAATTTGTACAGATGTGCGGTCATCGCTGAAGGCAGAAACAATTATGGTAGCAATGTTAACAAAAATGTGGATTCGGGCTGGGTTCTTTGTCGCATAGTTGTACTAGTTTCCCGCTTTAATTTAATCCTCCATAATAACCATTTAAAACTGTTTAAAACTGTTTATAAACTGTTTGTAACTATTTCCGTTTAATTTGTACTTGGGCACAAACGGAAACTAAACGGTTGGAGCCTTACTAGGTCCTAAGGTTATTCGGGGATAATTCCATATCGGAACTTGGGTCATATCCATTCAAAGCGGGTAGGCCCGGCGACTCGAAATCATCTTGATTACACTTGGGACATGCAAGTTATATAAGATACAAAGTATATCGGACCCTAAAAACTAGTGCAATACATCGAGGTATAGCTTAATAAACTCTCTCTTTTCTCTTTCTTTTTTCCCTTTTTTGACACTTGAAAAACTTGAATTTTTCGTCAAATCCACAGACTTAGGACATGGGCCAATTCTTCAGCAAACACTTAAGCGGCGATTTCAGCACCACTTTTACCGTCCCTATTGACTTAGAGTAACCCAATCTTTTTAGCTTTCATTATATTATGTGTACACGTTCAACATTCTACCTTTCCCAGAGCATACCTCCGTTTGGCTCTTGGCCGTTTTCCCTTCGGTTGGTCCCCTCCTTGTGCTCTCAGGTTGGAGCTCTGCTCTGGTTGGGGCTACGACGTCCACGAGCGGGAGCGCGGGCCAAGCCCCACTGGCAGCCAAACCCCTTTGTCTGAATACTCATATTACTAGTATCAGCTTAAATACATACTTAACTCTCAAGTGCACATAGCTTATCGTCTGGAGAACCTCGAGGACATGCGGCAGCGGGTTTATGGCAAACGGTTGGATTGAGTTCGAAATTTACAATTGGAACATGCTGCTTCGACTAAACTTTACAATTTTGTCCTTGGTAACCTGGTCCTGGCTCGTAATACCCGCGTCGAAAAGACTGAAGAAGAATCGGATGCGCTACATGGGCCCTCTCATGGTTGTCTGCAGGTGTATTGTAGCTGAACTTGATAGCAATTTAATGGTACAGTTTGGCGATGCCCAGTTGGTGCCTTCCACCTTATTGCCTATTTTGCCCGCCTGTCCCTTCCCCTTCCAGATCCTTCCTTCCTTCCTCGACATCATGACAGCAGAGTTATCTGATCTCGATGGGTTGTTTGACAAAGATTTGGATGAGTTTCTGCTTGTAGAGGGTCCCCGGTAGTTTCTTTTTTACTGCTTTTGTTTGTACTTTAATTGAATTCTTAGTTTTGCTTTAACTTTTCCTTTTAATGTTGTTTGGCATGGCGTGCTCATTGGGACTTGCATTTATGTACAGACTATCACTTCAATTCCTGAATGGCAAATCTTGAATGTGATCTCATATATAAGCCAATCCAAGATCTCCAGCTGTCTCTTAGCTGCTATCAATACTCTCGCCTTAACTCTCAGCTGTTCCCTAATTCCAGCAGTTCATTCAGTCCGAAATCAACTCAGCCATGCCCTCAGTTCCCCTTAATCTTGGTCTTTTAGCAGCTATTTGGAGCTCTATCATTATGGTCGCCAGTCAATTGTGCATGGCTCGAGTCTCAATGTTCCAGCTTGTAGCTCGCAATTCAACTATCAGTGGGTGAGCATTCATGGTTATATCCCCAATCCTTGCTTCTAAAGATCTGTCAGTCATTCAACTCGGTGGTCAGAGTCCTTGCCAAGTCGCAGGATATCTGGATCTGTATGCAGCGCGACGAAGTGATTATGCTTATCTTTCCTTTTATCACTATGTATCCATTTTCGTTCCAAGGTTTCCAATCCCGTCTCTGGCAGTAATGGCAGTTACTACGCCCTCCCCTTACAGCTGCAAACCAACTGCACCTGCTCGAGTGTGTATTATAATGCTTTGAGTGCTTGCGCAGGACTGTCAGGACGCAGATTGGTCAATGTGAGTGAATCCTAGAATTGTTAAACCGGCAAGACACTGATATCTCTTTACTCTAGATGAGGAGAATGGAATACGAATTGCTCAACAGCCTATCTTGGGTATGTCTTGTACTGTTTACTGTGCCCATGTTACTGAAGCAAAACCTCGCAGATATCCAAACCCCATTCCATCTGGTACTGCAGTTCCCAACTGGGCATTTCAGAGTCTCTCCATACATTGGGAAGTGTGTTTGTGCACACATACTGACCATCTATCAGGATGCCACTGCCTTCTTCAATGTTACTGAAGCCCAGCTTACAGGAGGCAAGTCCTTTTGTCTTCCCATTTAATAATTAGTGATTGATATTCACATAAATCTACCTAGATCTTCCCAAATACACAGCTCCTGCAGGCCCCCGGAATCTCCTACTGAACTCTGTCCAGCTTGCCAGCCTCAAGTACACTATGATTTTGAGCTCAAGTACGCTATTTCAGACAAGGACAGTCATGTGAACTCAAAAAAATTATTAAAAACCCCAGAAAATCGCTGGGGGCTCTTACACATCTCTACATACATTATACAGCATTAGACACTATTCTGAGTGACTTTCCTAGCAGGAATTCTAATTTATGCACTGGAGAGGTTTTGAGAGCCTTTTTCGCATCTTGCTTCTGAAATGCCTGCCACCATTTCCCTGAACACACATTTATTAGTTGCATCCTATGATGTGGACCATTAAGCGCATCCATCCCGAGATGGTACAGGACAATGGTTACAGGTGCATGTGTGTGCAGGTGATATTTATGACCCATTACCTGACAAGAAAATTGAGGAATCTCATCAGACTCCATCAGCAAAACCTGTATGTGCTCCAGAGTGCTCCAGAGCTCTTCAGAGCTCCCAGAGCTTCTGGAGCAGCCAGAGCAAGGGTAGTAGCTCCAGAGTGCTCTGGAGGGCTATTGATTCCTCTGGAGCTCTCTGGCGCACTCTGGAGATCACTCATCATTTGACAGATTTCAGCTACAGAGCCCCATTTAGAAATCAAGAGTTTTCATGTTGTAACCATTTCATGTTGTAACTATGCAATAATAGAAATTTTATGTATTATTTCCTGGTCATTTATTACATACAACAAGAGCGCCGCTATCACCTACCACCTAAGTGCTTTCAATCTTGCTTTCCTTCTAAGTCTGAGTCTCCCAAAATTTCCCAATGATTCTCCCTCCCTAACAACATTCACCACCTATACAACTCTTCAATGTTTCTGTATTTCTGGTAATCAATCTCGTTGAGCAAATTTAAGAACTTACAGTGGGAGTATTGCACTGAGTCGAGACACTGGGAGGAATAAAGAGCAGAAGTCCAAGTTCAAGTTCAATGGAGAAGCCTCTTACTTATATGGATTTCTGACAGTTTCCCACATTTATATTGACGGTTTTGTTAGTTGTGTGCATCAGGAAAAGCTTAATATGCAAACTTATGATAACTTTGCATAAAATTGTACATTATGTACCAAAATAGCATGTATAAGACAAAATGTCATAAATTATGCAATTTAATGCATTTGGTGCAAACTTGGAGCATTTCTTATGCAAATTTTTGCATTTGCCAAGTTGCATGAAAAAATCAGTTTCTAATCAGTAGAACCTCAAGAGGCAAAGATTTCCCAAGCTATATCTTACTTACATATCAAGAGACCCAGCATTGAAATGTTAAACTAAGTTGCTTTAAGTTGGTAAAATTTGCATATTTATGCATAATTGTGCAAACTTTGAGCAAAAATCCAAGGGTTCAGTCTTGGACTCCTCCAATTCAGGCTGGGCAAGCCCAAGTCAGGTAGGTGGCCAAGCCTTAAGTCGGAAGACATCCACAAGCAGCGACGACTCCAAAGCATGCATCAAATCAATTGGGGATGTTATGTCATTGCGGCCAGAAGCCGGAGCCTGCCCTAAGTTAACGTCACATCACGTTGCCTGCTGTCAAGTTGATTTCTTTGTTGATCGGTCTTTCTTTCCTCAACCACCATCTCCTCTTCGCTCTGGCGAGTCCTCGATCAGTCCTCAATGCTATAACAACGCTTTTTCATTGTCCTTGTTCTTGCATTACATCAAACGTTTGCTGAGTCTAAATGGGAAATGACTATTTTAATAGTGAATAGCTAGTGCTCAACGTCAGATGAGATGGCCGAAACTGCTTGACTAGTATGCTCTGGAATATCTAGCCCTATTCTGGCACTAACACTTGTGTTTTTTGAAAGCTCTATATAGGCTCGACGTCTCCTTTAGTATTACACTCAAGTTGCGATACATCTTTCCGCTCAAAGCTCCACCTCCACCTCAGTTTGATGAAGTGGTGAGCTATTCTTACCATCTCCTTTTGCCATCGTTTGATGTACTTGTCAGGTTGTTCCTCACACCGATGTTCCGCTGAAGGAGCGGAGATACCCCCGGTTGTCATCAAGTGTGTAGAGGTAAGGTGGTCTCATTTATTTGATTAACCATTTCGCTCATAATAATCTTGTCAGTGGCCACATGTCCCGAGCTACACTCAGAATAAATCATTAGAGCTACAGGGTGGCGCGTACGAAATACCCCGATTCGGAGCCCGAAGTTCCAATGTTGATAGTAGCTCTTGCCGCCGCCGCCGTATGTCTTTTTTTATCCGCTATTATTGCTTCACTCATTGTTATCATCGCAGGTTCATTTTTGTTTGTCCGAATGGGCTACCGGCTCTCTTCATATGGTGGAATTCAGAGGGGACAAGGCTCGGCCAGAATATCGCAACAATATGGAGCTTTTGCAGAAGATTCAGCAAGTCCGTCAAATGTATATACTGATCTTGTACGACTAAGTATTATCTACTACTGTTACTGAACCCTGATCTTGAGCCAATATATATACGTTCCTGCTTCTTTAGTGATCTTTGTGATTAGTATAAGAGCTTTTAGTGGCATTAGGCATTATTCATATCAGTGAATAATGGAGCATAAAAATGCATATAAAGTGTATAACTTGTGCAAATATCACAGTTTTTATCAAGGGACTTGTCAAATCGACAAATCTTTGAATAATCTGCATAATTAAGGCATTTTTGCATATTTTTGCACTTTTTATGCACTTTTTGACTACCTTTGACATATTTCTAGCATCTTTTGCATATAACAGTTTTCCTGATGTGGCATAAAAGGAATGGTTGCGAGTCCCCTCCATTTATGTCACTAAACCAACATTCTCTGACAGCTGACAATCAATTCCATCAGCTTATACCACTTCAGAGCAGCAAAAACTATTGAGAAACCCTGATTTTAGCAGAAACCCCAGGTTCCTCTGTCAACCCCTAGAATTGTTGCTTACGGGTTTCTAATGATCTGGCCGCTGGCTGGCCAGTTCGCTCCATTTTCCTGGGGTGCTCCCTGGGTGCCTGGCGCTTTGACACTGAGTCCTGACCTTTCCTCATCATTGTGCTGGCCATAGACTCTACTCACTATTGTAATAAACTCACTTTATTCAATTCATGACTGAATCACCATGTTTATGCTCAGCATTGTGTTCACTTCCGGTCATCCTTTGTTCACTCATGAGCATCTCAAATTCAAACTAGTCACTGCATGCCAAGTTCCAGCAAGGAGGATAAGGTAAAGGTGAGGATGGGTCTGGTATGCAGTGGATTGCAAGCTGAGTGGCATAGTAGAGGATAGCTAGAGTCAAAAGATGGAGGATGTAGTGGGACAAATATCAGGCTGTAAGCCTGTATTGCAAGGTGATGGACCATGGGTGAAGGTGTGGCTTGAATCTGGATTCTAAAATGCGGTGCTTACCTCCCTTCATGTTTGATGCGTGATTATAACACGTCTTTCATACGTTGAGTATGCGGGTGCGCTGCGCTCCAATTCCCAATGAGTGATCAGTGGTCAGCTCACACAGTGCCTACGCAAGCTTCCGAATCTTGAATCCCTCCATCTGCAGTCCGAATCTCTCAATATCTATGGACCAGAAGATAGGCTTCGGGATTAGCTAATCCGGCCTATGGCCGTGGCATTCCTGGGTTTTCCCATAGTCATCGGGGGGTTTCTGCTAAAATCGGGGTTTCTCAATAGTTTTTGCCCTTCAGAGCAGCCAGAGCAGCCAGAGCACTCCAGAGCACTCCAGAGCAGCAATTCAATGCTCTGACTGCTCTGGCAACATACAGGTTTTGCTGATGTCGTTGTCGCTTTCATCTCTGTTGGAATCTGAGTTCTTGTTTTTCTATGACTTGTGGATAAGTACACATGAAGCGCATATCGGAATGGCGGAACAAAGTGAAAAGTTTTTTTTGTACATATTAGAATCTAAATCATCTACACTACCTCTGCTCAGCTTTGAGGTTTTTGAGGATGTACTAGGACATGTAATAAGGTACTCAAGATAGCATAAATTGGCTTCGAAATTTTGGTTCGGCACTGACGCGCCCCTGAAGTACGCTAAGCTGGACAAGGACCCGATTTCTGAGGCCTAAAGTATGCTATATTTGGACAAGGATTTTGCCAAAATCGGGTCCTAAAGTACGCTATTTCGGACAGAGTTCAGTAGGAGATTCCGGGGGCCTGCTCCTGCAAGTCCCACTAGCTCACTCCCAGCACCCACTAGTTCGCTCCCAGTACCCACTAGTTCACTCCCAGCACCCACTGCGGGATCTAGTAGTACAGCCGCAGCAGCCACTTCTTCTTCTTCTTCCAGTAACAACAGCAAGAGCAAAACCAGTACTAGTGCCATAGCGGGCGGGGTAGTGGGAGGACTCGTGTTCGTGGGCGCCGTGGCCTTTCTAGCATTTCTCCTCGTCCGTTCTCGCCCTAGGAGGAGAGAAATTCGTACTAGACCGTCTTCACCTGCACTTTTGGACGATAATGTTATCCCAAGGCCATTTTTGATTAATCGGCCCTCTAGCCCACCTCCGAGATTTTATGTGAGTGTTCGTCCACGGTAGTTCTTCTATATGACCTCACGAATGTATACACACACAGAATCTTTCAGATCCGTCCACCTTTCCATCGTCACAGAATACGCTCCCGGCGCAAAGTTCACAACCTGTGCGTACCTCTTACTATGATTCTGTAAGTGATTCTGTAAGTGATTCGAGGTACGCTGGGGTGGCCGAGATTTGAGCGATGCTCTTGCCAAAAAAAAAATCGGACATTGACAATGAAGTCAGTACGACTTTTCCCTCGAGTCGACTTTAGTACAACGACATAGAGACGATATTTCAGATTGTCATGTATGTAGTCCATATTGAACAAGTTACAAAGCATTGAGCCAGCAACGACAAAAAGGTATTTATCGTATCTACGAAGGTACTTTTACATAGTTCGTCATAAACTTGTCCGACAGCAAACAAAAAAAAGGAGTCCAGCATTTCCTCATATTTACGTACTTCATACTTCAGCGTAACTGCAATCAATGCAGCCACCTGGTTCTGCAAAACGCACACTCCGTCTAGCGGCCCTTCCGCCCTGTTTCTTGTGACCTCCATAAATCGATGGTGGGCGAGATGGTATGTTGTTGACGGTATCACAACTCTTTAATGTCGGTACATCGATTTCGGTGATCATTCTGGATACAAAAGACCCGTTGAATCCCGACATGGGTCGCATACTGAGATAAGACGACTTTTTCTCTTCTTCCATGTCCTTGGTCGGGACTGAATGGAGGTAAAGAGGTTTGAGCTGCCGTCTGTGCTCAACGCTTAGTCCGAGACTAGCTCGAACTAGGATGAGGGTGGGAGCCAGTCCCTATAATCATTCGCAACTTTTTAGAACAGTTGTCGACTCGGTTTTGAGAACAGCACTTACCGCAATTATGGTGAGCAAGGGATACAAGTCAGCGTATGTGCCCGAAACCTGGATCGCTAGGCAGATAGCGACAATGACTGGGTATAGCATACCGGATTCCAACCTGATATGCTTGATCAATATTTTGGGGTGAAAGTAAAAGCAAGCTTGTCAAACATACGCGATCTTGGGCAAATTGGTATACCTTCCATCAGTGCTATCTCTCCCCAAAAGCTCCTTCGTCTCTATTCTTATTGACCGAACCTTGATCGCTATGACGATAGATTATCAGCGTCCTGTTATAAGATTGAGGCCTAATACTTACCTATAAGCAGAGTTAGAGTGAAATTTGTACACCAATTGACTGCAAGGTTAACGAATAAAATGATAGATTTGCTACCCAACGACGTCGAAGGGTCTACACCTGATTCCAATTGACGCGAGGAGGCTGTAATGACTGTGGCGGCGATTGCAAGCACTACGAGTTTCAGCAAAAAGTAATGAGGAGTACATTCACAAATCAAGGCTCATGGATACGCACAAGTATTGAGAACAGAAGCGATTGCAGGAATAGTGATAATCCGAGTGTTGTAGCCCCAGATGACGAAGCAGCGATGGATCTATACGTATGTCATTGAGAATTGACTGGAAATGCAAAAGCTGAGCTTCTCACTAGAACCAAGTCCCCAATGAAGCTAGAAACCGTAGATTAGTTGTAGTCGACGGAACGCTGAGATATTGCCTACTTTGCAAAGAGATAAATACTGGAGGTCAAGGCTCTTTAAGCAAGGTCGATTAGCATTAGGGAAGTCTTCACTCAATAAGTGTAGGCTTGCCTCATCCAGACCATCGTATCCCAAAGTTCGTTGTCCACTTGTCCATTGTTCTCAGTCGCGTAGAGCGTCATCGCCAACATGTTTCGAGCATCGAGAATACCAAAAACAGTACCGACGGCTGCAGCACAGATCAGCAAGATCCCAGAGATAATCATAATGTTTCGTCGTTTGTGGGAGAGGATTCTGACATAGGAGAAAAAATGAGTGATATAGATTCCTGTGAAGACTTCATTTAGAAGTGGTTAAATCGGAACATATCAGAACGAACTTGCCGAAAAGAAAGACTTCGAGCTGAATATTCCGAATCAGAGTAAGCGAGGAATATGAGGTATTCTGTAGACTCACAATCATGGCTAGAGCTGAAGAGCCCACCGTGCCGTTGAAGACGAGCGATCCCATCATACAGCCAGGTTAGCTTGCCCAAGAAAAGAAGGGGGTGTAAAGAGTGAATGAAAGAGAGAAGACGGATAGAGAACGAATCCATTGTCGAGGCCATGGTGATTTATGCAAATGAATTCGATTTGTTACGACGCCCCGGGGGCAAATTTCACGGGAGTAAAGCGGGGACAGAAAAGCTAGAAGTTGGTGTCTATTTCGCGTTTCAACAAGTACATTCTATACGATAAGTAATCCTGAAGAAAGAAGGTCAAATTCATCTAGTTGAATGGCAACGAAGGTCTGGGTTTACCTCGAACATGGTACGTCCACAGTTGCCAATTTCCGTTCCCCTCCAAACCCTCCGTCCTTGAAACTTGAAAACGATCGACGAAAAACGGTAACCAAAGCGATGGTAGGCGGAAAAGAAAAGGGCGCTAATTTGCGCTAATTTAATTGTACGCGCTTTGACGCGCGGCGTTTTCGAACTACTTCTTTACCGGATGCTCACTATTCCAGTCCTTGAACTGTATGCACCTGAGGCAGCATCTTTGTCAGGCTCTGCGGCTTCACAACTCGTATACAGTATGTATATCAATGCAAGCGGCTGTGTTGTCACTATCATGATTGTTGACACTCTAAATTGTACAGTTTTGACCAAATTTTGACGTCTAACTAGTCTGCATTGAAATGGGAGGGTACTATAGCGCTCCCGTCAATTGTCCAGCGTTCAGCGCTCAGCTGGATCCGACGCGTTTCCGGACAGATCTGCTCAGGTTTTACTAGTGCGCTCTAACTCCGCCGCGAATCTCTTCATTCATTCGTTCATTACTGGGTATGTAGAAGAAATTCTCAAACGGCGTTACGGTTAAATTCATGTTCAATAATGCCAACCGGAAAGTGACAGCCTGAGCGGATTGGATCCCAAGAGAAGATACTTAAAGACGTTGTATCGTTTTCTCCCGAGCCGCATATGACCATGATTCCCCAGGAGATTATTGAACTGTGCATCGACTGGCTCAAAGGATCTCAACCCTCATTAAAGTCGTGCTCTCTGGTCTGCCGCTGCTGGCTCCCCCGCGCTCGATATCACATCTTTCACAGACTATCTCTTGACCTTCGTTTTCGAGAGCCTCTACAGGAGCTTATTGAGCAGATCAGAGTGGATATATTTGCCAATCGTACCATTGTTTCGTGCGTACGGGAGTTATCTCTTAGCCTACGATACCAGGTGGGATCCCAAACTCCACACGAGATTCTCAAAAATATCCCTTTTACAAATCTACGACATCTGCATATCAACTTGGCTTGTTCCTTCTTCACAGAAGAATATCCCGGGCGATTATCCCATCTCCTTATCCTTCTCCGCAACAATCCTCACCTGGAACACCTATCCCTGCAGACTTTTGCTCCCGACGCACATTCTCTGTACGAAATCTTCCTCACTCTATCCATACATTCACCACGGATAAAGACTTTAATCCTGGATGATGTATTCGAGTTTGTCCATACAGGTACAGGCAAGAATGATAAGAGAAGGTACTTGCCATCCAGCACTTCCCAGTCTCCTCTCCCTGGAGAATCTCTTGGTGTTTGAAGGGAGAGGCTCGTCTGGACTCATGGGATTCATATTTCGCTCTCATGGTGTCTTCAACTGGGATACCATCAAGTCCCTCACACTCATCGGTCATATCAATGAAGATGGAATTAAAGCACTGGTAGAGTCCGACTGTGGTCACAATGTGTCCAGTTTAAACGTCGACCTACAAAGCCTGCGTACGCTTCCGATAATACTAAAAAGGTATATACTGACATGCCCACATAGATCTCGACGACTTGCGAATGGAACTACTTGGGAATTTTCCCCGGTTAATTGAGCTTCAGCTCCTTCCACCGGCATCCGACACCCGCGGACTCCTTCTACATACGCTTCAGCATCTGGAGCAGAAAACCAATATTTACGCAGTTGATCAGTTTACACATCTCGAACCCGACACTGATATCCCACCTTGACACTCAGCTGCTCAGCTTGACTACGGCTATTCCGTCGCTGCGGCGTGTTAGCCTCAACTTTGGAAGCTGGTCTAGAAATCTTGTGGAATCGATGGAGTTAAAAAGCTATCTCCCTCTTACGAGTGAAACAGGTGTTCTTCGGTTAGGGACTATTTGTTGAAGGTCCTTATACTGCGTATTTAAATACAGGCCCGGGTGTAGTCATTTGGTTATCACTTAAAAGATCAATAGCAATTGGTCAAGCTTTCTTACTTTTTGAACTGTGTCGCTTCAACCACATAATTATATTGCAGTGCAGCTTTGCTCTGTTCAGTGTGTATCATTCAGTTCTCATCAGCCTGACGCGCCTCGGGCTGTCACTATTATAAGATAGTCTCCCGCTCGTTCTCAGTCTCATTCGAGTATATTCCGCTACGATTGTCTTCTTGCACTTGTATATGTCTCCCTAGTCAGATTATTATACTATCTTTACGGATTGGTACAAGATTGATAGCTTATTCTTATCTGTGGTCAAAGCTCTACGGCAGAGTCCACAGCTTCTGCGGCTACGTGTTCTAGTATTTAAAATGTAGTAGATAGCCCCCCGAATCTCAGAATTCTCTCGCCCGAGTTACAGCTTAACCAGAGAAGACGTTCACCGTGAGATACTTCTCACTCAGTTACGCGTGACGTTACGCGCCGTCTCATCATCTTGCAAGGAGTTTACTTTTCAAATCCTTAGACATTCGCGCTCTCTTGGTTTTCACCCAGCATAATCATACAAAACTCGGGGAGCTTGAAGGAAAATGTCGAAGGAAGTCGCTCAATGGAAACAGAGTGTTATCGTATGTCTGAAGAAGTCTAGCATCTCATTAACGTCTCAAACACTATTCTATTAGAAAATTACACCTCCAGAATCAGGTGAAAGCCTCACTCATCACATTGCCGACCGAGTTAATCTTGATAATTATATCCGATATGGTGAGTGGCAATCAAGTTTGCTCCTTGCTCGGTCTTCAACTCTCTCGCAGATTGACGATCGTAAAACTTACGCAAACGTTCGAGCTACCTGTCATGCGCTCAATGTTATAGTTGAACCGCTCTACTTTTCTCAAATTTCAATTGGACACGGAAGACCGCCAGAAGCTAGCTTCTTGATGTTGCGAGAGCTCGGAGAACTTTCTCGTACTAGTGGAAATCGCCCCTCCATACTCACCAAACGGCTTGTTATCAATCTCAACTTTCTTATGCGTGATGCTCGATATTGAACCAGAAACATATATGGTTCTTTCGTGACAATGAGCCGAACTTTGCGAGTCCCTTGGTGCCAGAAGTACGCTCGTTACTTTCATTAGTTATCTCGACCTTTCAAGCTGTGGAATCTGTGGAGTGGGTACTGTTCCGTTTCGCAAAAGTATGCGTAGCTTATGAAGTGGATGCAGATGGATGTCCTCTCCTTTCAATCTTTGGTGGCCTTCCCAAGTCGTATTGGAAGCTCTTGGCTGTCTTCCGTCTCTTAAAACCTTTTCTTTGCGATCTATGGGCGATTGCATAGACCCACCAATCGGGCTTTCCAAAAATCTTGGAAATTTCACTTCGCTCAGCATTGAGTCCTGTGGCCTTCCTCCTAGCACAATCGGCGACATCAGTCCTATCATAAGCCTCATATCAACATCTCCACAGTTGGCCTCGTTGAATTTTACATTGCCAAAAAGATACACAAAGCCTTCATCGCGTCAATTATTCGAAGGTTTGCCCCTGGAATGCACTCTTCCTCTCATGAAACTTGCATTACAGTCTTGGGAACTATCAGGTGACAGCTTGATGTCCAGGCGACATTTTTCAGCACTCAAGTCTCTGCACTTGAGCAATTGTTCTTTACCGGAAGGAAAGTTTTGGGCTGTATTGCGGGGTTTGGGGACAGCTTTGGATGACCTGGCTGTTGATCATGTTGATGACGCCCTTGTCAGTTATTTGTGTTCATACAGAGGGCTTGAACGCTTTCAGCTGAAGTTTGGTGTGGGGTTTAAAACAACTGTCAACAAATTATTCGTTGCGCTGCATAAACATGCAGATTTTTTGCGGGCACTGAAGATCAAAAATAGTGCATATCATGTTTCAATTTCCTACGCCTATCACATTGCTCGATTGCGATCACTTACTAGCCTGAAAATAACGGCTACCAAGCAGGAGGTATCTGAAAGATGCATTGATAACACTCTAGTGGGTTTCACTCTCTCTTCAATTCATATACATTCTAATGTAATGATATTGATAGGGTTCATTAATTTCTGCCTCGAACGCATTGTGTCACCTTCATGAAATAAAAATATCTGGAAATCTGTTGAAGGTCAACAGGCCAAATGAAAGGGAGGCATTACACAACTGTATCCAGGCCTCATTAATACGTTTGCAATCTCGCTGGCCTCACCGCTCCCTCGAAAGTAAACCACTTGCTATCCGAATTCTTTCTGGTTTGTTTACACTCTGCACTACTGTGGAAAGTTATATAAAGTTAACTGGCAGATATCCCGAGACTGAAAGCTCAGGAGTGTATCATATGTATTCCTAGGATAGAATGCTTATAACTATGTAAACATATATTATCACGATCAAGCATCGTAATACGACGAGTTATCTTTGCATTTTGTTTGCAGTTGAACAATCCTGAGACAATAAAACTACGCTCTATTGTAGTAACAACGAACCTCTATAAGCCAAATACAGCTATAAATCCTACACGTATTGAGTATAACACTTTGAGATGATATTACTTACCCCTGGTTTATCGTTGGAAAGTTTCAACGAAATAGCTCAGTTTCGCTATAGCCTGATTAAATCAACGATGTACAGCTTTGGCCGTCCCGTGAGAACTAATCGTGTTGCTTTTAGTATTCTCGATCGAACTCTTCATATCCTGAAATTTTGGAGGGGAAACTCCAGTATATATTTGCAGAGACTGTCGGAACCTGAAGATCAAATTGCTTGTAGGAAATGGTTCAATCAAATCAGAGTGGCGTTGTATGTCTTCTAGTATTTATCTTCTAATTACGCGTCAAACCCTCTTCTGGCAGATAATCACGCCTCCATACTCACTCAAGACCACACTGTGCACATCTCCGACTGAGGTAATCTCAATAGTTCTTTCCATGGTGAGCAACCGAATTCACTCCTCTTTCGCCGTGATTATAACTTTCTCATAGCTCGATCGTAAGACCAGCGCAAGCTTTCGAGCTACATGGCATGCACTCAATCATATCATCAATTAGACACGGAAGAACGCCTGAAGTAATTTACAATGTTACGCGATCTTGAAGAACTTTCTCGTGTCGATTTGAAATAGGTCACATGGTGTCAACCAGTCCTTTAGCCGCACCTACCATGTTCGATTTGCCCGAAGAGCTTCTTCACCTCCTCGCTGGACATCTCGCGTATACTCGCGACATTATAGAGCGCGAACTTCCAGAATTCCACTATAAACATGCAACTGAGGAAATTCGTTCACTTTCCTTGGTCAATCGCCGATTGCGTCGAATTTCTCTGCCATTTCTCTTCGCATTTGTGCGGATCAAGTACTACTCGGGCTTAACCTGTTTCAGAGACCAGTGTTTAGCAAATCCACAGTTTGCAGAATCTATCAAGTACGCAAACCTACCTTTTTAGCAAATTGAATCCTCACTAACGTTTTCAACAGAACGATTCATATCAGCAGGATCCATGCCGACTTTGAAGGATCCGCCATGTTACGCCAGCTGCTTCCCCGTCTGAGACGCCTATCTTGGATTCATTTCGAGACCTTCAAAACTGACGACGCGCTGTTCACTGCCCTGCACGGCCAAGACAACGTCAGAACAGTGGCCATCGATTCCACTTACTACCTCACCCCGTCGGATGCTTCTAAGGTCTTTCTTCATCGCGGTGGAACATGTCATCCTCGCGAAATCCCGCCGTGGCAATTGTACTTGTCTCACGGTATGCAAGTAGCGCAGTTAGCGGTAACACAACCTCATCTTCTTCATGAGGATTTTGCTTTTCGAAGGTTCAGCGGCCTTCGAGAACTGGACCTGATCATGGGCCGTGAACCTGCCACCTTATCCTGGCTTCCCGCGTTCACCTCTGCCCATCCACAGTTGCAGAAGATCAGGTTCCAGGACCAATGTAAACACTATTTTAGGCGCAATCTTACGCTCCCATTCATCTCTGATTTTCTGGATCAATTGCGTCGACAGAACGGTTTGAGCGACGAGTTTAATATCACGAGGCTCGTCATAAGCCGCGCTGAACGATCCTCAGAGCAGTGGCACGTTACCGGACTGAAGATCATCGCTAAAAACTCGTTGAAGCTCATTCTACATATTCTCAACTCCTGTTTTCCAAACCTCTCCGTTTTGAGCCTCGAATTCGAAGGCAAAGTCAGATATCACATAGTGCGTCTCTCACGGGATTTTCTTCGCCGCTGCGGTACCTGATGTTCTGTTTAGGACGATTTCATTGGCATGCTTCGGACATTTTCGTCACTGAAGACATTGGGCTTACACAAAGCGTTCAACTGTCTTCACAATGGGTGCGAGAAACCATGGGCCCGGAAACGTACACGGGCAATGGTCGCTAACCAGTCCGAGAAGACTCCTTCTGCCATTATGGTAGAAGCAGGAATGCTGTGGTATACAACCCGCATTGCTCAGACTTCATCTGTGGAAGCTTTCTTCGTTCATGAGCAAGACATGGCTGGCTGTGAAGACTGGACTGCTACTGGCTGGTATACAGTTCAGAATGCGCCTGGTGGTGGTAGTCGATGGGTCGTTGGGAACCTTGGTCGTCGAAAGCGCTTTTATAGAGATTGGGAAATATATTGATTTCGTATCGATTTCTTATTGCGATATTGAAGCGACAATGAATTACACGAATCGAGTGCTACATTGATAATGGATATACTTCTACTGGGTTCATGTTCATCGAAAAAACCGTCTGTTGGTTGTCAAGTTGCCCCCAAAATACGACCTGCTAAACCTTTGAAAGGAAGGAAAGAAGATCTATTACACGGTATGGTCCAAGTGCTGAACGCTGGCTCCAGAGCAAAGTTCGGTGTGGCAAGCACCGTTCAACAAGCAAATAGCCCATGATAGCCTGAACAACAAGACCATCGCCTCGCTCAACCGGACCCACTAGAATGCTTGGGAAGGAAGGGAGGAAGTTTGTTTATTACACGGCATGGTAATGAACAGTTGTACCATGGGGTTTCGATTCTTAAAAGATGCGATATCAGGGTTTTTCGACGAGCTTTTCGCTTTCTGTTAGCCTGGTGCCCTTGTGGTAACTATTATCATCTTTTCGTCCGAGCTGGTCTCTGTCGTCATGTTACACTCTACCATTGTCAACCCTCTTGCCTTCCTTCTAATCAGACTGGTGGCCGTCAATGCCTCCCCCATCAGCTCTACGACTGCCCTTCAGGACATTGAGAGTCGTATATCAATGAATCCAGTTCTAGGATTTGTTTATTGGGAGAAAACGAAGGATATGGACCAGACCAAGGAGGTGGAGGTATGTGTATTTTCGTCCAACTTTAATCTCGTTCCTTCAAGCCATTAATTTTTCAAATAACGCAACGCTGACCGGCATCTTCAAATACAATGGAAATTCTTGGATGGCAAAGAAGTAAAGGATATGACATTCTCAGAGGAACCTCATATCTATATGAACGTGTGTAGGACCGCTCGCAAGGATCGTCTCACCTTCCAGCTATGCAGTGAGGATACCGAGTTTGTCATACTTATCCCTCTCTCATGTTTGCATTTTATTCTTAGGGCGAAGTAGCTGTTAAGTAACCGGCAAAGTTCCTAAAGACTCTAGTGAGTCCTAGTCTTGCTAAATTTCTTTTATAGTACCAATTAATCCATTGGTATTCATTTATCCCACAGAGTTACATTGAAGCGAAGGGATTGGTCCTGCCGAAGGCATATGTCAATGGAAACCATCTTGCAAAACAGGGCCAGGCGGTTAAAATTTTCGCCGCTAACCATGAAAAACTTGTGAAAGATGATATTTTCGAACTTAATCCAAGCCAGAACTGTAGTTGGCGAAATGCAGCTTTGACCGAGAGGTTCTTGAGCAGAATGCTAACGATGTACAGCTTTGGCCGCACCGTGAGAACTAATTGTGTCTCTTTCTGTTCCCCATCTATTTGCTTTTGTTCTCGATCGAGCTCTTCATATCCTGAGATCTGGGAGGAAAAAACCCACTATATTCGCACAGACTGTCGGAATCTGAAGAAAAATGTCAAATTGCTTGCAGGAAATGGTCCAATCAAATCAGAGTGGCGTTGTATGTCTTCAGATATTTACCTTCTAACAACACCGAATTGCGAGGTCAGCGACTTGGATAAGTTGTGGTAGCGGGTAGGAATGTTGCGAGGAAGCAGTAAGTTTTAATATCTATATCTCCTGTTTATTTACTGACTAACACGCAGTGGTAGGATTCGAGTAGAGGCACGGAAGCCCCTCAAGACTGCTACGAACATGATTGAAGTATGCAGATTTACTTCAACCCACTGTAGGCGATTAAAAGTCATCTTGGCGAAGAGACTTCCAAGCGAATAATGCCAGAATTTGTTCCCAGCAGGCCTGCTCGTCGCCGTCATCGTCATCGCAATCGGAGGAGCATTAGAGAGCCTGAGGTTACGGTACGCATTCTTGCTTCACACACGCGATCTGTCTAATTCGAATGTCATTATAGCTATGCAGGTCTCAGCTATTCGCCAGAGAGAGTACGTTTCCAATTCCATTCGCAGATCCTCCTGCACCTCGTCTTCGCAGTCATCCGACTATTATCGCTTCCAACGCTGCCCCTGTGAAAACCGAAGCTACTACTCCCCCGCCGTTCTTCGCTTCCGACGCTCCTGCCATTATAGAAAACATACAACCCTCCATCTCTTATTTTGATTCTAATACTAGTTCCGATACCACTTACTATCCTCCATTACTGTGGCCTCCGCCGATAACACCGCTACTATGACCACGACGACTACTACAATTATCACTACTAGATCTATCAGAACTCCCTCCTCAAATTGAAGACCTCATAGCAACTTTTTACGATTCCAACAAATGTTACGATGTATTTGTATTACTACTACAACTTGTATACCTTGAAGCGACATGCCATATATAACTTGTACATGTCCATATATAACTTGTACATGTCCATATCTCTTTTATTGTTATTTGGATTCCTGAAAGAACAAATTTTTCCTTTGTCCACCGCAATCATTCAAATTCCTTTCAACTACCAATTCTGCTTCAGAAACTATGGTACATGCCTCTTCTTGAACAATCCTCTGCAGAGCATGCTTATCAATTTCGAGTTTTTATGCAACATGTATAACGCACATTCACATTCAGTTGAAAGTCAAAACAGCTTGCAGAAGTCACAAGCCTACAATGTCCACCTTGATTCCTATAGATCGCAGTTCCTTCAAGCATGCATGATCGAGCATCTTCCTTGCCATACGATCTGGACTTGTAATGAAAATCTTGTCAAGCACAACGCTGATTATTCCTCCATCTCCTGAGGAGGTATTACGAGAAACCACGCATGCCAAGAGTTCTGCCATGATATCACTGTCCTCTAGGACCGGTGATGAGCAGATTTCGAGCTCCAGGCGACGAAGATTTGGGAATGGAATCACCGATGACAAGTCCCTGCTTTCTGTCGGCGGACCCGGAGAGAGAGAAGGTTCTAGTATCGGAGCAGTAGGAATAGAGTCCTCGGGATCATTAGCTGCAGCGGGAGTCTCAGCAGCAGCTGAAGATGAATTCTCACTGAAGAAAAATGGGTGCTCATCCGTGGCCGGAGCAAGCGCTAACATACTGGAAAACCCAGAAGCAGCGGGTGACGAGCTCTCGTTTTGTTCAGATCCCGTATCATGCTCAGACATAGCGGTCAAATGTGAAAGAACATCTTGCAAGGATACAAACGGCTCGTAGTGTATTTTCTTCCCTATGGCTCTGATTACAAGGTGTTTGATCCCCGCAGTGTTCTCCAACATGGAAAGGCCTGCTTGAGCGGTGATATCCATGCGCTCCAAAGTGAATTCGGATCGCGCTTCAAGTTGCTGGATGGATTCGGTGACAGAAAACTGCGTGATTACAGATAGGTTTGTGAGTGCTGGACAGGAGATTGAATCAATGAAAATCTCTGGGTCAAATTCATTGCATTGCTCCAGATTGAGATGGGTAAGGGATGCCAGGACAAGCGGCATTTCATCTACTGCCAGTCCCTCTTTCTTTATTTCTCCTACAGTCAGCCTGCATATATTTGGAAGTTGCCCTACAGTCGCCAGAATTTGGCGAAGTGGCACTCGGGACATAGTGCACTCAGTGATCTGGAAGTAAAGGCGGGGTGATAAGGGGGAAACGAGGCCCACCATAGTCCATGAGCGCAAGCGTGGTGCCATGATATCATTCAGGAGAGTACGAGAAGTAGTAAAAATCGACCGAACTGTCCTTTCATGAAAGTGAAAATGATTCAATAGCGGGAAAGAGTCGTCCGAAAATGGGCTTGGTGAGATCAGCTGCTCTTCAGTTAGGAATAGAGATACCCAGCGACGGGAGTAGGAGAATAGCAAGGAGGAAAAGGCACGCCCAAAATCTGATGTGGCGTCAGTGCCTATGAGTCCATCCAGGTAAACACTGAGAGGAAGGCCACCTGAACGACCAAGATGTAAAGACAACAGGGAAAGAGAGAGAGGTGTTCGCGAACCACCGCAATCCATGTAGGTTCTCCCTTCCACCCTGGCATTAAACTTTTGGCGCATAGTTAAATGCCTCTTTACCACCTTGATCCGTGTCCAAAGCAGTGGCGTTTCGAGAGTAACCTCCTTCCAAGATTGGCACACACGCCCATAGACCCATGGAGGGGATGCAAGGTCCAAGGAGTGGGAAGTCGAACCAAAATGGGATCCAGCATCCGTATACATCCCCGCCCCGTGCAGGAAAATTTCTTGGAACACATCAAATGGCAATCGTCTAACAGGATTGAGCATCTCCTTATACTCTTTCACTGCTTGTTGAGTTTGCTTCCGGGTAGCTTCGAGATGAACCAACAAATTCCTGGCTTTCTCAATACGATATTCAAGAATTTGAATCTCTGATTCGCCCTCGATAACAAGCTTTTGAAAAAGATGCTCTTAACATCAGTCGGTCGTTCGTTCGACTGGAAAAGCTTCTCGATACGGGGAGTACGATGAGGAATGGCAATATGAATGTCGCCAGATGAGTATCCGCACGAGGGGCAGCGGAGAGCCTGAGGAAGATCTGTCATTTTAAGACTGAAGAATATTTGGTCAGTACCGTAAGAGGATTTCGGATATTCAAGGGTACGCACAATCTGTGGAGATGATGGTTTGAGATTGTAAAAAATGGGAGTTGCAAGTCACTGGTCAAGATCGTTTGTGCCCCATGGCATCGATGTGGGTCAAAACGTGGGTCCAATGCATCTCCATCATCCATCATCCTCTGCCGGGAATGTGCGCTCTACTGTAATACTGTTGAAGATTGTACGTCGCTCCTAAAGTCTGTAGTCTGCCCGATATCCAATCTGTCGGACGTGTTTACTTCCTCGCGATACTGGCTGATCTGGGGCGGAAGATTTGATTTGCATACTATTGCGTCTTCTGGAGAGCCGAACAGACGGCGAAGTGGGACGGCAATTTTGAGGCGGCGGCATTCATTATTCTTGACTTATTCTCCATCATCATGGTTCTTTATGTAACTAACTATCCACCGAAATGAAACGAGCAAACTGGGCTAATTGATTGACTGCGAAATTGCCGACGTCCGAGTGAAAAAGTCTGACGTTCGACAATCGACCCCTTAGCTCAGAGTCATCAATAGCAATTGTGACGAAGTGATACCGTGAAATACTCTTCTAGAGCGAGATTCTGAAGGATTTGATCTGCATCAGCAAAACCTGTATGGTGGATAGTACATTCTAGAGCAAGGGTACCCTCTACAGAGTGCTCCAGAATGTATTAATATTTCTTATCAACCACACAGGTTTTGCTGATGTGGGTCTGGCTTCATTAGGTATGTTTCGACTGTATCTGTTATTCAGCGATGAGTATATACCATGTAGGCCCTAAGCTTTCTTGACTGGAAGTCTACATCGTTGCCATTTCGTAATCCTCGGACAATTCTTGCGCATACATCTCCTGTGCTTTCAGACTGTCTGTACCGGATCCCGATAGCGATGGAAGCTCTGCAAATGGTTCGCTAATGAAGGGAGCATGGGTTTCGGGTGTCCAAGCTCTGTCTTGGCCAACGGAAGTGAATGCAGTACGGCAATAAATGAATTCAGTCAGAATAGATGAATGGGAACAAAGCACTTTCGTGTCGAACTTCAATCTACAACCATTATCACCAACGTATCTTCCTTCTCTATCTCAATCTCGGCCTGCCATTGCCAATCCAGTCTCATTCCTGAATCCGAACTGAATACCTTTCTTGGTCCTTGCTTAGTACCCGATTCGGAACCAGATGTTCACCTCTTACCGCACCGACTAATAAATGTTGGTCACTGCTCGCAGGTGTTGCTTCCTTTGCCTCCGTAACCCGAACTTTGGGATGGTTCTCACAGCACGAGTCAGTGTTCCAGCGACGGTCGTCAATAAACAGTGCTTAATAGCAAAGGCTGTCATGTTGACAAACTTTCCGGGAGGATCCAGATCAATCATTGGGCGTCGCCCGAGTGTATATAGCATTTCATCTGTTCTGAAGATGTTGCATTCGCCTTTGCCAGGTTTAAAAACCGTGAGCTTTGCTGTGCTACCTGCTTACCATAACTTGAATAACATATTCGCATTGTCGAAGGTCGTGCCGCGAGACTGTCTTGCTCACGAGTCTCAAGGTCTGAGCCTCCCCAGCCACTCCAGCAGACAGTAAGTAAAGCTCTCGCGTCGACCGTAGTCCTGATTTCAGTTTGATTCCTTCACTAACATTTGAGGGATGACATTCAACGAACACTGGGGCGGGTGTTTGGAGGAAGCAAGTGTCGGAAGGAATAATGGTCCAATTCCGATTCTGGAGGATTGAGCCAGCAGTTAGTTCGGTGAAGGACCTTGAATGCGAGGAGGAAACTGGTTTAGTACAAGGTGCCGGGATTTAATAAGAAGGAACTTGACTGAGAGGATTCGAAAAGTTGCATAGGATGGCGCGCCACCGAAGGTGTACTAAGTGCCAGATAATCTCTGCCTGAATCCAAATCTCTTCAAGTCGAAGAAATGACAAAGCGGGGTAAAAAAAATTGCATCTTTTGTGGGTCCTTTGACTTCATTCTCGTTTCCAATCAGCGCTCGAAAATTTACCAATTAAGTATTGCGTCGCAAGAACATCTGATGACATATGTAGTAGATGGCCGATGCATGATGAACCGCACGCATTGTAGGTGGTGCTGGCATGGCAGCTAGACCCAACCTGAATGCTTTTATTTCCAATCAGATTAATAATTCGAACTGAAAAATGAATCTCTTGTGAGTTCATATGACCCTCTCCTTTGGTTCTTGATTCTCCAGTAAGTGGTCTGATACAGTACTCATAAACAGTCCATCTTAATTGAAGTCACCCACTCTTCATCATCCGTGTCAATAAAGATATGAGCACCCTCCGGGGAGAACATTGCTCCTTGAACAATGTAACCCTTTTCCCTGCAAGATTCCAATGCATTAATGAACGCCTCAAGAATAAGCTCTTCCCAAGACTTGGCTGGATCCCAGTGTGGGCCGCCGTTCACTTGTTTGTCTCGGACTTTTCCAACATTAAAGATGAAAATACTGGGAGGTTCTTTAGAGCGACCTGCAACAGCATCAGGTGAATGATTCTGATTCTAAGGTCATTGTTGTTTAGCATATCCTGTCTCAAAGGAACTTGAACAAAATACCAACCTGATTCATTATGCTGTCTCGATGGGCTTGTGACCTTCAGTACTTGGTGGTGGTTAAGAACAAGTGGCGTTTTGACTAATCACAGAACTCACGATCACAATCACCCCAAGCAAATGGGAAGGTTACTAATTCTACTCGGCACACACTGAAATATCTCGACATCGCTATAATGAGCAATTCTTTCACCCCTTATACCCTCCCATCCCTGGAGTCGATTACGTTCCGGTCTTTGTTATCCGTATGTCTAGATATGGTGAGTGTTCTTGGATAGTTTCCACCAAAAGTAACACCTACCTACCATCCGTACACCACGAACGCCTGAGGACTGTGACAACCCGAGAACACCACAGACCCGAAAACACCACAGACCCGAGAACACCACAAACCCGAGAACACCATAGACCCGAGAACACCATAGACCCGAGAACACCATAGACCCGGGAACACCATTAGGCCCTGGCACATACAAGTCCAACAATATTTCTAAACAGTGGTAGATATTTAAGCCTCTTTCAAGTCTGCCTGAACTCCTCAGACAGGTCCTCGTATCCACTACAAATCGTACGTGCTCATTAATTGTTTCAAACTCAGTTTAATCTGGTTTTTCTTCTTTTACAGCGCTGGCCGGACAACAATAATCATCAGCAAGTCACCATTCATTGACTCCATGAATGTGACCAAATACTGACATATAAGCTATAGCTAGTACTAGGACAGACTATCCAGCACAATGAAGTTTTCAATCGCTCTCATCCCCGTTATTACCATCCTCAGCAGCCTCATTATGGTCGTGTCCGCCATTCCAATCCTAGATTGTGGTGTTGTCTCCTCGCTCACCCTTGCGGCCAGAAGCAGTGAACAGTGTATGTTTGTTTCCACTGGAGGTGGCATTTGCGATCATCAAGGATGCAGAGATGGAGGGGGATACTGCTCGTACAATGTGAATAGCGGGCGCTGTGTCATGAACAACATGAGAGGGATAAATGCTCCCTTGGGCTGTCAGTACTGTACATGTAAAAAGGTGCCAGCATAAAACCAAACATAACTTAAGATGGGGGTTGGGTGGATGTGATAATTGTACTTGGTGCTTTGAATGATATTGGTACTATTGACGCATATAACTCTGGCAGAGATGGTGCTTGCGCTGCGCAGGCCTTTGCTTGCTTTTCTCTGCTCCAGACTTAATCGGCGGGAACGGCGAACCGGCAATGAAGACGATCCTTAGGGCCCTAGCTAGGAGCTAATTTTAGGGCCGGACTTTACGAGTCCCTTGGTACCAGAAGTACGTTCATTACTTCCTTCAGTTATCTCGACCTTTCAAGCGGTTGAATCTGTTGAGTAAGTGCTGCTTTGTTGTTACGAAAGTGTGCGTACTAGCTCATCAATGGATGCAGACAGCCTCCTTCCCAGGCATTGGGACTCGCGTAAGGTGCGGAAAGCTTATTCGAATTGGATCGAATTTGCTCGTCCCAACTGGGACGAGCAAATCGACTCGAATTCGATTAAGCTTTCTTTTGAAAGCAATGACGCGAGTCCCAATGCCTGGGAAGGAGGCTGGGATGCAGATGGATCTCCTCTTTTTTCAATCCTTGGTGGCCTTCCGAAGTCACACTAGAAGCTCTGGCTTGTCTTCCATCTCTAAAGTCCTTTTCTTTGCTGCTCAAGAATGAAAACAAAATTGGCACCATATACTACTTCCCTCCCCTTGCCACTGCAAGCCTTGGAAATCTCATATCGCTCACCATCGGTTGCGTTCCTTCGACAAACGACTCCATCAACCCTATTGCCAGCCTCATATCTAAATCGCCACAGCTAAACCCACCTGGATATTACACTAGAACCAAACCCAGGATACACGAAATACTCATCCCTTCGATTATTTGAGCGTTTGCCTCTGGAATCTGATCCTCTTCCTCTCACGAAACTTACATTACGGTCTTGGGAACTATCGGACGATGATCCCAAGTCCATTCGTCATCTATCGGCACTCAAATCTCTGAATCTGTACAACTGTTCTTTACCTCGAGGAAAGTTTTGGACTGCGTTACGGAGTCTGGGAACGACTTTGGTTGATCTGACGATTGACTATGTCGCTGTCGATGAGGCCTTGGTCGATTATCTAACGTCTTATGGGGGTCTCCAATGCCTCGTTTTGGAATACTCCATTCCACCAGGCCTTGTGGATAAATTATTTGTCGCGCTGTGTACTAAACACGCCGATTCTTTTCGCTCGTTGACCGTTAGAGGCAATGAAGAGCTTCATATCTCGACGTACGCTCATCATCTCGCCGGATTACATTCGCTCACTGGTCTGGAAATAAGTGTTACGAAGGAAGAGTTCGATGAAGGCGCTATTGATAATACTATGGTAGGCTAGCTCTCATATTGTATATGTTTTTGCAACTGATGATGGTGTACAGGGAGCATTACTCTCTGCCTCGCAAAAGTTATGTCACCTTGAGGAAATCAGAATAAACGGACTCGGCACGTTGCAGAGGTCAAAACGCAAATTGCGTAGCCGTACAAAGGCCTCACTAATGCGCCTGCAATCCCATTGGCCTCATCGCCCCAGTCGACCACTTGTTATACGAGTTGGAAGGTTTTGGAATCTGAGGCTTACGCTATTCACTACTTTGGAAAGTTATATAAAGTTCACAGGTAAACATCCCGAACCAGCAAGCTCAGGAGTGTAGGAAAATGCTATTCTCGAGTCGCTCATCCAAAACAGGATTCCTAGATAGAATGCTTATAACTCTTTCAGTCTACATCATACGTACACATTTTTGAACGTACAGTACAAGTAGGAGATGCCACTATAATCGTAGCAGATTCCAATTGCAATTCATCATCCTAATCCGATGGCAGCGCACTTCAATTCTTCTGTATCGCGCCGACTATGCATAGTGCATAACTTCAGTGGGTCTTATACTACAAGCTTACGCTGCGCAGGAGATCTATATACAGCTATATCAACACTATCTAGTAGGTCGTTTCATTCATACAAACTGCATCGAAGTGGGTATACACTGGAGTATGCGTAGAGTCATCGGGTCTTGTCAATATAATGCAGTAAGTCGCTGAACATCAGCGATCAGCGGAGTCACAATCTGGGGGGTGAGGATTTGTGTTCCAGTGATAACGCATATCTGATCGTGTGGGAGATACGATTAGACGTCTGCCATTGTCGGCTTCTCCCCTGTTCGAGCTCATGAACCTGCGCTCTCCTCAATCGCAACATCTTAGTGGTGACCCACTGGAAGATGACTCACACATATTACTATATGGGGAAGGCACGTCTGTCTGGTCAAAGCTGTATGTGACTCTTCACTAACACGCACATGCTAGAGAGATTGGTATGAAAAAGGAAGGAGTCTAGGCTGGTCCATCAGCAAGCCACTGTTGCTGTCAATCTAACTGTAGTGTAAAAACCACTGTTTCATTTGCAAATTGCACTAAACGTGTCTTGGCGATGCAAACAGTGTGAACATACTACTCTCAATAATCAAAAAATTTAAATAATGCCAATAAAGAGCACTTCTCGGTGCCAACATCATCCCATAAGTACTTCAACTCTTTTTATGAACAAGCTTCAGAGAATTAAGTATAATTCAAGTATAATTGAATTATTTGCGAATTAAAGCTAACAGTGACAGTGGCTTGCTGATGGACCCAGCCTAGACTCCTTCCTTTTTCATACCATCTCTCTAGCATGTGCGTGTTAGGAAATACATCGCTTTGACCGCACGTGCCTTCCCCATATAGTAATATTGTGAGTCATCTCCAGTGGGTCACCACTAAATGTTGGTAGAGAGCTATGCAAACCCAGAAGTCTAATGACCCCACTCAGAAGCTTCAGGAACAACCCCCGATTGACCCCCGAAGTTTTCAAATGACCCACGAAGTTTTTGAAAGACCCCACGTAGTTTTCGAAAGACCCCACGAAGCTTGTGAAAGACCCCACGAAGCTTTTGAAAGACCCCACGGAGTTTTCGAATGAACCCCCCCAAATATTCAGGAATGACCCACCTACGACGCTTGATTTATTTTACATTATTATGGCCATATTCTCGCTCATCCGAAACAGGATTCCTAGGATAGAATGCTTATAACTCTGTCAGTCTACACCGTAGATACATATTTCATTATGCGTTTGACCGTACAGTACTAGTAGGAGGTGCGCACTATAATCGTAGCAGATCATTCCAATTGCAATTCATCATCCTAATCCGAATGGCAGCGGACTTCAATTCTTTTGTATCCGCTGGCGGGGGCCCCGCGCCAAAGTAAATTCGACTGCGATGATCACCTTGCTAAGTAAAGCTTGCTCCCGAGGTCTGCCTCGCAAAGGTTTTGTCACCTTGAGGAAATCGGAATAATCGGAGTTGAAGAAGCCAAAACTCTCTCTATATCCAACTTCTTTCAAGGAGATATACTAGACAACGCCTGCGCAGGAAATTATATACAGCTAGCTATCAACAAACTTCGTCTATACACTACAGATCATCGTTCGTTTACTACAAAACTGGCACCGGAAGTGGGTTTATAGGAGTATGCGTAGGAGTCATCACGTACTCGCTTTCCTCACATTTGCCAAACAGGCTCAAAGCCTAATGGATTCTCGATCTATCTATCTACTATTAGAGGCCTATATTTGTACGAGGCCGGTGTACGGATAACAAGGTGGAAGGATAGCAAAATGAAGTAAAACAAAAAACCACGCTGAGATCCACGTCATTCGTGACTGGTGAAAAAAAAATCGGAACGGAAATGCGAATCTGCTATTAGAGGCCTGTATTTGTACAGGCCGGTGTAGCTTAAATGCGTTAGCAAAACAAAGATACGGCTAAAAAGGTGGAAGGATAGCAAAATGGAGTAAAACAACAGCCGTACTAAAACTCATCCAAAAAGCGCTGAGACGCCCACGTCATTCATGCTCGGTAGAGGAGGTGAATAATACAGAAATGCTATCAACCCTAGAATAGTGAATATCCTCTACGGCGGGGGTTCACATTCGGAACTCGGAACCATCCTTGAGATTGGAGATGTATTCGGCTTCCTGTTCCCTGTTTCCCTCTCTGCACTTCCGCCGTATGGCCATCATCACGACGTCCCGAAGCACTGGGACTGGGCTGGACAGGAGATGGAGTAGTGCAGGGAACGTCTGAGCTTTGAGCGGTAGGGGAGGAGACATCGGTACTGTGATGGGTGGCAATTTGCCTGGATTCTGAATGCAGAGGAGCGGAATGCATTGTCGGGGTAGGCATCTGCGAAGGAGGACTAGGAGGAATTCCTAATTCCGAAACTCTAAGCAATCTGTTGTGTGCGTTCACCTGGTGAAGAGATGAACTATGGTGAAAATGAACTACGGAGGATTCAGAAGAGCTCTGCTGGATAGGGTGGGATCCTGCTCGCGAAAAATCCGTGGAGGATTCGAAAAGATGACGGGCCACCGACAGATGATCACCTCCTGATTCCAAATCCGTCAATCCTCCTGGAGAGCCGAAGAAACGGCGAAGCGGGGTAAGGACGGTTGGCCTATCGTGAAAAGAGATCAAAAGAGATGTTCAAGAATTATGGATAATATCGTACAAGAAGGTCGTAATTGACGCAAGCAGTCCAAGCACGAGAGCAAGCGTCATCTGATTTTTGTACAAGGCAACTACCAAACCAATGGTGAGCAAAAGTGTAATGGTGCCAATTGTAGGGATTATATGCGGTGAGTGCAGTATTTCAATCACAATGGGGTGCAACCTAGTATAGAGAAACCAAAAGTGAAGCATCTGTAAGGGGAAATAGAGAATGAGTGGTGAAAGGCGTTCATGCTAGAGCCTTTTTATCGCTCCCTGACAATGGGCGTTGTTTTTTCTGTCATGAATGCTTTCGACATTTAGCTTGGAGGATCGGCGAAAGTATCCTCTTTAAAAGAGAGTTTTTTGCTAAATTAAGTTTCATGGATTGGCTTAACGACTCAAACCAGGGGCCGCATCGAAACGGCGCAGCAACGCAAGCACCCTTTCTTGCCACCCTGACCTTGGGGGTCGGGTACCCAATGCTCACCGAACTAGTGCTCCGATGGGAGTGGACAAGGGGCATTCAGCAGCATTCGGCATCTGAACGGCAGACGTTAGTATATGCCCAGAATGTGACCCGTCAAAACCATGCAGATAAGCCAGACTATGGCTAAGTAGGGATAATATACTAAACTCAGAACGGGATATACTTGCGGAGGGGCTTGGCTGGGCTTTAGCCCCGCGCGGGTGGGCAACTAATAAATGACACACGCGGAGAATAAAGGTGTAGTGTACAGCTGGCGAATTGAAAGGTGGGGGTGGATCGGTAAGCGAGAAAAAGACTGATGATTCGACGGCGGTGAGAGTCGAAAACAAAGAGTTGATAGGCGCTGAACTAGCGCCGGTTGACTCACACCGCTGGCTTATCCTCTCTCGGAGCCAGTGTTAAGTGCCGTCAGTGCTCAAGGACGGCTGCAGAGAAATAATCATCGAGATCGTGCAGAGGCTGCAGCACTAGTGCATTTAGAGGCTAGACAAATGGTGAATATGATGTCGTAGAAGTACAGAAGTACGATGAGCACGCATATAGTGACGGCCAAAATTAATGTCCACCTATGAATTGAAACTGAATTGCAGGGTTGGACATCAATTTTCGCCGTCGCTGTAAGCTAAGCGCCAGATAAGCGCCAGCGAGCACGTTCTATAGCATAAACTAACTGGAGTTCGAAATGTGTTGTGAACACGGACTTCATAGAAAAACTTCTCATCGCTAATAATGGTTCCAAGGAGTTGGATTCAATACATATCTCCCTCGGAGTTGCCGACTCGCTCATCCCATGTTTAGACAGTCGGATCGGTTAAGAAGAGCATTTGCGTCCATGTTGGCCCTCGGCAGAGAGGCGGATATTCTTTGCAGCTCTACATAAGCTATCATACTGCGCCATACTACGGTAATTAACCAGTTGTATTTTAAAATACCGACTTCCCTGGACCCTGCCAAGACCCTGCAAAATGAACTTAGGGAATTCCTCCCCTATACACCCCGCCACCGTGTTATAATTGAATCATTGGCTTGAACGGTCGGTTTGCAGTGAGTTCTTATAGCTGTAGCTGAAGCAGTATAAGTGCAAGGAAAGGTATCGGGTACGTGACAGGGTTTTCCGTACTATTTTCATGAGCTCATCTCGGGACGGTAAAAAAAAATTTAAAACACACACCTTTCGCCACAAATCCGAAGATGAATCTGATGTTGTTATCGCGGACCTTGAGCTCGGACAAGTTATTGGTGGGGGCCAACGATCGACTAACGACCCCGACTTGATTCGTACTTGATGAGCTTTCGTAAAACATCTTTCGCTAAGCATTATCCATTTCCGTTGGTTTACAAGATAGTATCGTGGGCCTACAAGTGCTTACCAGTTCGCCTCATAGCATCGCGACGGACTACTTACGATCCACCTGCACCAAAGCTTGCTCTGAGTCCAGTTATCATACCATTCATCATCGGAGAGACCATTGTATTCACCATTGAAATACCATAGATGTTTCCAGTTCCCTGATATCCCAGCAGCATAGCTGCCCAGTGCCGTTAATACGAATGGCAGCGCACTTCAATCCTTCTGTATCCGCATCAAAGATATATATATAATAGTCATGATTCTCTCTGTGGAATAGACTCGATTAATAGCTTTCCTTTCCTCACGCTACAACGGACAAGGAATCAGGATCATCATCTTACTGTAAGTACAGCTGTGGCCCGTGAGTATTCCAGTTCTGAACCACTGCTCAGTGCTAAGTATAACTTAGGCAACGCCAGCGCAGGAAATTATGTACAGCTAGCTATCAACACACTTCATCTATGTACATCGTTCATTATTACAAGACTGGCATTGGAAGCGGGTTTATACTTGGAGTATGCGTAGGAGTCATCGGGTCTTGTCCAGATATGAGTGCAGGTAAAGTCCTCTGAATATCAGCGATCAGCGGAGCACCAGAGCTTGGCGGGTGAGGATTTTGCGTTCCAGGCGGTGTGATATACGCATTATCTGATCGTTGTGAGGAGATACGGGATAAGACGTCTGCCATTGTCGCTTCCTCCTCCTGTTCGAGCTCCTCGTGAACCTTTGCGTCTCTCGCCTCAATCGCTCGAACAATCTCCCTAAAGTCCTCCTCCCCAGTCCAACCTCCCGCAACGTCAACTACATCTTCAAACGAGCGAGACTTCACAATCGATTCCCGTACTCGTCTCTCCTCTGCTTTCCCATTCGGCTTTGTATGCGGACTCTTGAACTGGGACAAGCAAAACTTGGTCAGACTCCAGTTGTTGTCGAGGTATTTGGACAGACGAATGTACGCCGGGACAAGAGTTTCGTGGATATCTGATAGTGGAGTGGAGGAGAAGCAGGAAGGATTGGATTCGGCTGCTCGAGCGATCATGACAGAATGTGCGCCTGTGGCTTGACGGACACGATTAGCGTCTTCTGCGCCGAGACAGTCACCGTTTTCGATAACAGCGATATCCTTCCCCATCGCTTTCACAAAATCGACAATCTCTCTCAATCGCTCGATAGTTGCTCTATCCCTCTCCCGCATATTCCTCGTCCGACAGTGAACAGTGAGAGCACTAATTCCAGTGTTTACGATCCGTTCGACGAGCTTTAAAGTGTCTTCTTGGGATGGTAAAAGACGGATTTTGGCTGTTACTGTGAGTTCTGGGGGTACAGCTTGTCGGAGAGCGGTGAGAATGGAGCAAAGAAGGAGTAGGAAAATGTTGTTCTCGTATGGCCATAATATATGTAAAATAAAATCAAGCGTCGTAGGTGGGTTCCATTCCTGAATATTTGGGGGGTTCATTCGAAAACTGCCGTGGGTCTTCAAAAGCTTCGGTGGGGTCTTTCACAAGCTTCGGGGTCTTCGAAAACTACGTGGGGGTTTTTCAAAAACTTCGTGGGTCATTTGAAAACTTCGGGGGTCAATCGGGGTCGTTCCTGAAGCTTCTGAGTGGGGTCATTAGACTTCTCGGTTTGCATAGCTCTCTACCAACATTTAGTGGTGACCCACCAGAGATGACTCACAATATTACTATATGGGGAAGGCATGTGCAGTCAAAGCGATGTATTTCCTAACACGCACATGCTAGAGAGATGGTATGAAAAAGGAAGGAGTCTAGACTGGGTCCATCAGCAAGCCACTGTTGTCAATCTAACTGTAGTGTAAAAACCACTGTTTCATTTGCACATTGCACTAAACGTGTCTTGGCGATGCAAACAGTGTGAACATACTACTCTCAATAATCAAAAAATTTAAATAACGCCAATAAAGAGCACTTCTCGGTGCCAACATCATCCCATAAGTACTTCAACTCTTTTTATGAACAAGCTTCAGAGAATTAAGTATAATTCAAGTATAATTGATATTATTTGCAATTAAAGCTAACAGTGACAGTGGCTTGCTGATGGACCCAGCCTAGACTCCTTCCTTTTTCATACCATCTCTCAGCAGGTAGAAATACATCGCTTTGACCGACACGTGCCTTCCCCCATATAGTAATATTGTGAGTCATCTCCAGGTGGGTCACCACTAAATGTTGGTAGAGAGCTATGCAAACCCAGAAGTCTAATGACCCCACTCAGAAGCTTCAGGAACAACCCCCGATTGACCCCCGAAGTTTTCAAATGACCCACGAAGTTTTTGAAAGACCCCACGTAGTTTTCGAAAGACCCCACTGAAAGCTTGTGAAAGACCCCACGAAGCTTTTGAAAGACCCCACGGAGTTTTCGAATGAACCCCCCCAAATATTCAGGAATGACCCACCTACGACGCTTGATTTATTTTACATTATTATGGCCATATTCTCCCGCTCATCCAAAACAGGATTCCTAGGATAGAATGGCTTATAACTCTTTCAGTCTACATCCGTAGATCACATTCCATTTTTTAAGAACGTACAGTACAAGTAGGAGATGCCACTATAATCGTAGCAGATCTCCAATTGCAATTCATCATCCTAATCCGATGGCAGCGCACTTCAATTCTTTTGTATCCGCGGCGGGGGCCCGCGCCAAAGTAAATTCGACTGCGATGATCACCTTGTAAGTAAAGCTTGGCTCCGGAGCGTCTGCCTCGCAAAGTTTTGTCACCTTGAGGAAATCGCAATAAATCGGAGTGAAGAAACCAAACTCTCTCTATATCAACTTCTTTCAAGGAGATTATACTAGAAACGCCTGCGCAGGAAATTATATACATACAGTAGCTATCAAAAACTTCGTCTATACACAAGATCATCGTTCTGTTTACTAACAAAACTGGCACCGGAAGGTGGGTTTATAGGAGTATGCGTAGGGTCCATCACGTACTAGCCTTTTCCTTCACATTTGCCGAACAGGCTCAAAGCGTAATGGATTCTCGATCTATCTAATTCTACTATTAGAGGCCTATATTTGTACGGAGGCCCGGTGTACGGATAACAAGGTGGAAGGATAGCGAAAATGGAAGTAAACAAAAAACCACGCTGAGATCCACGTCATTCGTGACTGGTGAAAAAAAAATCGGAACGGAAATGCGAATCTGCTATTAGAGCCTGTATTTGTACAGGCCGTGTAGCTTAAATGCGTTAGCAAAACAAAGATACGGCTAAAAAGGTGGAAGGATAGCCAAAATGGAGTAAAACAACAGCCGTACTAAAACTCATCCAAAAAGCGCTGAGACGCCCCACTCATTCATGCTCGGTAGAGGAGGTGAATAATACAGAAATGCTATCAACCTAGAATAGTGAATATCCTCTACGGCGGGTTCACATTCGGAACTCGGAACCATCCTTGAGATTGAGATGTATTCGGCATTCCTGTTCCTGTTTCCCTCTCTGCACTTCCGCGTATGGCCATCATCACGACGTCCCGAAGCACTGGGACTGGGCTGGACAGGAATGGAGTAGTGCAGGGACGTCTGAGCTTTGAGCGGTAGGGGAGGAGACATCCGTACTTGTGATGGGTGGCAATTTGCCTGGTTCTGAATGCAGAGGAGCGGAATGCATTGTAGGGTAGGCATCTGCGAAGGAGACTAGGAGGAATTCCTAATTCCGAAACTCTAAGCAATCTGTTGTGTGCTTCACCTGGTGAAGAGATGAACTATGGTGAAAATGACTACGGAGGATTCAGGAAAGCTCTGCTGATAGGGTGTGGATCTGCTCGCGAAAAATCCGTGGAGGATTCGAAAAGATACGGCCACCGACAAGATGATCACCTCCCTGATTCCAAATCCGTCAATCCTCCTGGAGAGCCGAAAAACGCGAAGCGGGGTAAGGACGGCTTGGCCTATTCGTTGAAAGAGATCAAAAGAGATGTTCAAGAATTATGGATAATATCGTACAAGAAGGTCGTAATTGACGCAAGCAGTCCAAAGCACGAGAGCGAAGCGTCATCTGATTTTGTACAAGGCAACTACCAAACCAATGGTGAGCAAAAGTGTAATGGTGCCAATTGTAGGGCATTATATGCGGTGAAGTGCAGTATTTCAATCACAATGGGTGCAACCTAGTATAGAGAAACCAAAGTGAAGCATCTGTAAGGGCAAATAGAGAATGAGTGGTGAAAGGCGTTCATGCTAGAGCCTTTTTATCGCTCCTTGACAAATGGGCGTTGTTTTTTTCTGTCATGAATGCTTTCGACATTTAGCTGGGAGGATCGGCGAAAGTATCCTCTTAAAAAGAGAGTTTTTTGCTAAAATTAAGTTCATGGATTGGCTTAACGACTCAAACCAGGGCCGCATCGAAACGCGCAGCAACGCAAGCACCCTTTCTTGCCACCCTGACCTTTGGGGTCGGGTACCCAATGCTCACCGAACTATGCCCCGATGGGAGTGGACAAGGGGCATTCAGCAGCATTGGCCATCTGAACGGCAAGACGTTAGTATATGCCCAGAATGTGACCCGTCAAAACCATGCAGATAAGCCAGACTATGGCTAAGTAGGATAATATACTAAACTCAGAACGGGATATACTTGCGGAGGCTGGCTTTGCTGGGCCTTAAGCCCCGCGCGGGGGGCAACTAAGGCCGGACTTTACGAGTCCCTTGGTACCAGAAGTACGTTCATTACTTCCTTCAGTTATCTCGACCTTTCAAGCGGTTGAATCTGTTGAGTAAGTGCTGCTTTGTTTTACGAAAGTGTGCGTACTAGCTCATCAATGGATGCAGACAGCCTCCTTCCCAGGCATTGGGACTCGCGTAAGGTGCGGAAAGCTTATTCGAATTGGATCGAATTTGCTCGTCCAACTGGGACGAGCAAATCGACTCGAATTCGATTAAGCTTTCTTTTGAAAGCAATGACGCGAGTCCCAATGCCTGGGAAGGAGGCTGGGATGCAGATGGATCTCCTCTTTTTTCAATCCTTGGTGGCCTTCCGAAGTCACACTAGAAGCTCTGGCTTGTCTTCCATCTCTAAAGTCCTTTTCTTTGCTGCTCAAGAATGAAAACAAAATTGGCACCATATACTACTTCCCTCCCTTGCCACTGCAAGCCTTGGAAATCTCATATCGCTCACCATCGGTTGCGTTCCTTCGACAAACGACTCCATCAACCCTATTGCCAGCCTCATATCTAAATCGCCACAGCTAACCCACCTGGATATTACACTAGAACCAAACCCAGGATACACGAAATACTCATCCCTTCGATTATTTGAGCGTTTGCCTCTGGAATCTGATCCTCTTCCTCTCACGAAACTTACATTACGGTCTTGGGAACTATCGGACGATGATCCCAAGTCCATTCGTCATCTATCGGCACTCAAATCTCTGAATCTGTACAACTGTTCTTTACCTCGAGGAAAGTTTTGGACTGCGTTACGGAGTCTGGGAACGACTTTGGTTGATCTGACGATTGACTATGTCGCTGTCGATGAGGCCTTGGTCTGATTATCTAACGTCTTATGGGGTCTCCAATGCCTCGATTTTGGATACTCCATTCCACCAGGCCTTGTGGATAAATTATTTATCGCGTTGTGTACTAAACATGCCGATTCTTTCGCTCGTTGACCGTTAGAAGCAATGAAGAGCTTCATATCTCGACATACGCTCATCATCTTGCGTGGATTACATTCGCTCAATAGTCTGGAAATAAGTGTTATGAGGGAAGAGTTTCGATGAAGGCGACTATTGATAATACAATAATGGTAGGCTAGCTCTCATATTGTATATGTTTTTGCAACTGATGATGATGTACAGGGAGCATTACTCTCTGCCTTGCAGAGGTTATGTCACCTTGAGGAAATCAGAATAAACGGACTCAGCACGTTGCAGAGGGAGTCAAAATGCAAATTGTGTAGCCATACAAAGGCCTCACTAATGTGTCTGCAATCCCATTGGCCTCATTGCCCCAGTCGACCACTTGTTGTATGGAGTTGGAAGGGTTTGGAATCTAAGGTTTACACTATTCACTACTTTGGAAAGTTATATCAAGTACGACAGGTAAACATCCCAAACCAGCAAGCTCAGGAGTGTAGAAAAATGCTATTCTCGAGTCGCTCATCCGAAACAGGATTCCTAGCATAGAATGCTTATACTGTAACTCTTTCAGTCTACACTGATACATACACATTCCATTTTTGAACGTACAGTACAAGTAGGAGGTGCCCACTATAATTGTAGCAGATTCCAATTGCAATTCATCATCCTAATCCAAATGGTAGCGCACTTCAATTCTTCTGTATAGTATGTAGACTCAACTACAACAGATAAAGATTATCATCTTGCTAAGCACAGGCATTGAAATCTTATTGACCTTGTCTTTCCTTCATCGATCAGCCACTCACCATGTATAACTTTCAAGGGTATATACCACAAGTTAAGCAATGCCAGTGCAGGAAATTATATATTGTCTATGTACATTGTTGATTTATTACAAGACTGGCATTGGAAGTGGGTATACACTGGGAGTATGCGTAGGAGTCATTGGGTCTTGTCCAGATATAAGTGCAGGTAAAGTCCTCTGAACATCAGAATATCAGCAATCAGCGGAGCACCAGAGCTTGGTGGGTGAGGATTTTGTGTTCCAGGCAGTGTGATATACGCATTATCTGATTGTTGTGAGGAGATACGGGATAAGATATCTGCCATTGTTGCTTCCTCCTCCTGTTCGAGCTCCTCATGAATCTTTGCGTCTCTCGCCTCAATCGCTCAAAAAATCTCCCTAAAATCCTCCTCCCCTGTCCAACCTCCGGCAACTTCAACTACATCTTCAAATGAGCAAGACTTCACACAATTGATTCCCATACTTGCTTCTCCTCTGCTTTCCCATTTGGCTTTGTATGCGGACTCTTGAACTGGGACAAGCAAAACTTGGTCAGACTCAAGTTGTTGTCGAGGTATTTCAACAGACGAATGTACGCCGGGACAAGAGTTTTGTGAATATCAGATAGTGGAGTGGAGGAGAAGCAGGAAGGATTGGATTCGGCTGCTCAAGCAATCATGACAGAGTGTGCGCCTGTGGCCTGATGGACACAGTTAGCGTCTTCTGCACCGAGACAGTCACCATTTTTGATAACAGCAATATCCTTCCCCACCGCTTTCACAAAATCGACAATCTCTCTCAATCACTCAATAGTTGCTCTATCCCTCTCCCGCATATTCCTCATTTGACAGTGAACAGTAAGAGCACTGATTCCAGTGTTTACGATCCGTTCGACGAGCTTTAAAGTGTCTTCTTGGGATGGTAAAAGACGGATTTTGGCTGTTACTGTGAGTTCTGGGGGTACAGCTTGTCGGAAGAGCGGTGAGAATGGAGCAAAGAAGGTCTGGGTTGGTGAGAAGAGCTGCTCCCATTCCAGCATGAGTGGAAAAGGGCTTTGGACAGCCACAGTTGAGGTCGAAGCCAGATACGTCCTGCATTACGGTCTTTGCAGCTTGGACTGCTAGTTCTGGGTCTGCAGAACCGATTTGGTAAATGAGGTAAGGCTTTTCGATGGGATGGGTTGTCCAGATGGCTCGAGATTTGCCATTGTAGGATACAACGCCAGTCACGGCTAGCCTTCCAGTTAAATAAAGAACTTTTCTGTAATAGACAAACTTACGATCCACAACTCGCTTCAGAGTGCAAAATTGCTTTGTCGACAGTTTCTGGACCCCATACCAGAGAAGCACCATGTTTTCAAAGCGAAATAATCGAGTAGGAACTGGTGTTTAAAACTGTTGAGAATTATAAATATTTATTAATTAATATTAATCCACATACGAGCACCAGAACGAACCATTGGAGCAAGAACCACTCCATTTTTGAAGCTTTCTTGGGTAAGATGCGAGAGTTTTGCTCGTTTGGCGCTGCGATGGGGAGATTCAGAGTGCGCTCGTCTTGACATTATTGAGAGAGTTCGAAGCATAAGGTGAAAATTATGAGTCAGTCTTCATTTGGCGCTTTCTTGTTTGGCATCATCTTGCGATCCAAACAACGCGTCTTTTCCTCAACCATCATGCCAGACGATCGCGAACCGATCCCTCCTCCTCCCCGATGGAAACCAAATCCGGATCCATTTGCCATCGAAATTCCTGGTCTCGATACCACAGCTTCTCCGCAGGATCAGATTGAGCAACTGGAGCAAATGATCACTCTCAAGCTTCAGGTACTTTGACCGCTTTCTTAACAACATACATGCTGAATTGAGTATAGAATATCGATGAAAACTTTGCTAGGGCTCACCATATTCTGTCGACTCAGATCCTACCTGCTGTGAAGAGGTTTGCAGTCGGAACTGAATCAGTAAGAGAGGCAGCCAAGGTAAAACAAAGCCTCCACAATTTCGTATGCGATTCTGATTTTTCTAGTTTTGGGTGTCTTTTTATGAACAAGCTGCCAATATACGTATTCCCACATATGAGGATTACGCGACTGTGAACGACGAGAAGAAGAAGAAGAAGAAGAAGAAGAAGAGTCCGAACATAAAGATTCACATGAACCCAGTACATCTGCGACTGAAAGCAGCTCGGTAGAGGATGACCGCGACCACAGTATATCATCTACCAAAAGCTCCTTTGCTCCAGGCCAAGCGGCCTTTTCTTCTACACCCGCTGGTAATCGCGCGGCGCACTTGTCAGACGATCCTTCTTGGTCCGCATCCCTCGAATCTCCTCTCGTCATGCTTGACAGAGAAATCAGAAATTTTCTCAAGATGCTGACGAGACCGAGTCTAGCATCGCAACTGCGTCGCCTACGCCTTCGAAAAGTACCATCGATAAAGGAAAAGGCAGAGAGCAGCCCGAGCCACTGTTGCGAAACCTCCTCCGTCAAAACATTTACACGACTGATCCTACACAGGCAATCTCTCCTCTCCGATCGAGGAAGATTAAAACACTTGTTCCCAAAGATCTCAATCCGTTCTTACCTCCCGGGACTAACCCCTCCAAATGGAATGGTCTTGTCGACCTTCGAGAGGCATCTGTGATGACTCCGCAGCATTCTCGTCGATTCAGGGAACCAATTTCTTACCGGAAACCCACGACTCCGATAAACTTTGACGATGATGATTCTGACGAGTCTTTCATCGATGGTATCCCGCCTGGCATGTCTCCTCCAATGCTAATGTCACCAGATCTTCCAAAGCCTTCTGTGAAGCTAGGTCAAACTCCCGAAAAGGCCGCAGCTGCTCGTATAATGGACGACATCGTTGCGGATATCCAGGGTCGCCCTAGGCCATCGTCGTCGGTCCGACCCCGACCCCGGCCAAGTATTTTCAAAAGCACTTTAGTGTCGGATTCGAGTATAAGCACCATACCGACACCCCCTTCGTTATCGCGGTACAACGCGAGTAGTGGAATGGACACCGATTCAAGTTTGGAGAGCATGATGCGGCAAGCTGGACTTCCAGGACCTTATTCCCGAACAGCAGCGCTATTCCTCTCATCCCGCCCAACCTGGACGTGCAGGCCCTTCTTACGACACAGGCAATGTCAATGTTAACGCGGACGACAACTTTCTTGCTCCTACACCACACCAATACCAAGGTGTTGGACTCCAGAATGATCCCTACTATGATGATGACGACGACGACGACGATGATGATGATGATATCGTCAACAACACCGCTCACCCTTCTGCCGCATTCCTCATGGCTTCACATACTAGTCGTCCAATGGAAGACGACGACGATGACTCGTTCGAAGATTCAATGGTTCTGAATGAAGGTGGTGATAATTCATTCGACGCCGATAACCTTCTCGGAGTCGGTGGAGGTGGAACCGGCGACCCCAACATGAACATGATGCACCTTCCAGTGCATCCTTTCGCGCGCGGTGTTTCGGTCGATGATTCCTTCGATGATTCTTTTGATAACGATATGGGTATGGGCATGGGTATGGGACATAATCCGATGGTGGAACCGGAGGAGGAGACCTTGTTTGGTGTTCCTCCGGCGCAGAGGGAGCAGCGAATGGGTATGGGTATGGGGATGGCTGCGAGTAGTGAGGGAGGTGGATTGATGTTGCATGGAGGTGATTTACTTGATACATCTCAGTTGACGGAGGAGCTTGGGAAGGCGGCGGCGAGTCCGACACCTGCTGCTGGAGGAGGTCGTAGATAGATAGATCATATAGCAGTAACTTATAACCCTAGTTCTGAGCTCAAGTGGCTAGCTAGCGCTGCTTATTATGACGTACGCGTCCTAATACAGGACTGTTTCTTCTTAAATCCGGAATCTAGATATTCCGAATCCAAAGATGAGCTCATGTTCATGCTTCTTTGCGATGATCTCAAAGTAGAGTTGTAATGAAGGCCTCCTTCTCAAGCGCACTGAGCTCAAGCAACATCATAGTGCAAGGCTAAATCACCAGGCAAAGATCTTTTAGGCGCGGGAATATTTATCCGTATCCGCTTCAAGTTCACCTCCATAATCTCCCTTGTAATCCGAGCTGCTAGATGCAACCAAGGATTTAAGAACCAGAGAAATATCTAAGATTTGTGGTTCATGGATTACTAGGCTTATCCCATGACTCAATCAATCAAGATCAGTTGGCAGTCATGACGGCAGCTCCGGAATTCACGTCGCGAAAAGCTTAAGATGTAAGATTTCTTTTCCCACTCTCGCCTGACCACGATGAACTCTAGACACAAAGTACGTGCCTCCAACTAAACAAATCAAGCTACTCATGGTCATCCTTCCGAGATAGACTTTGGTACGGCGCGTTCTATCGGGAGATCAGAGTTCGAACCAAGCTTTAAGGGAGCTTTGTTTAGAAGCAAAGACTCTACGAGGCTCAGAGCGTTTTGCACTTATCTCCCCGGCCTTCCTGCACTTTTTCTCTCATCGGAAGCCTCCGACCTTACAAGAGAAGCCTCCAAACCTCTTACCTCTGTCAGAAGAGAGACTTGCCCTTGATACCTTCCGAGCCATCTTAGCCATGTTCGATATCTTTTTGAACGTTGGTGACCCGCCTCGTCAAATTCGCCAGATCATGTCGTCCTTCACGGAAACCATCCCCCACTTCATTACTTGGGCATCCTATCTTGTCGAAGCCTTTGTGGAAAATGATCTCCTCACAGTCCGACTACTTGGGGATTCATCCTTACACACTCTGTCAATAGTATCCGAGTTGCTTCTTGCAATTATTTTTGCTACCGAGCAAGAAATCCACGCGATTAAGGGTGTAGGGAATCTCATTTTCCGAGTATTCATTTATGGGCTTCTTGTCGAGCCCCATTCGAGTTCATCTTTAGAGAAGCTCGACGAAATCACCCTTTCTGGGGTCAATCTGATAGGCAAGATGTCGGAAAACTGGGAGGAATTTTGGTGCGGCATATTTCAACAGGGAATGGCTGCCCTTGACCATACTCTCCTTACCCCAATTATCGCTTGCACACTGTCTCATCTAGTACAGGAGCGCCCGATTCGTTTTGGCCTGCTGAATCACTGGCTTCGAGTCTTTGGAAGAGTTGTTTCATTGCCGGACCTCCCTGTCGAGTTCATCCAACTTCTCATGCGGCATAGGGCTGTGTCTTCTCTTACCGTAGCTCTTCGGCGCATCGGTAAAGCTCTATCATCTCATAATGATGGAACTACCGAGAATGATATGCGTTGTATCCTTGCGACTTGCCACATAGCTATCCTCTGTCTTGATATCTTGCTGCGCCGTGCAGGTCCTACTGGGATCGTTATGGCGATCAAGTCTGGACTCCTTATTGCATTAAGGAAGTTGCCTCTCGATGAAGATCTTGAAAAGCTGCTTGCTCTTCTTGTCAATGCGTCTCTACACGGGTCTGTGCAGAGAGTTCTAAAACAAGCTCTTACTCGGTCTCCGTTTGACGAAACATCATTTGCGGATCCTGACGCCGAAATCTGGGAGCAGCTCCAAAAGGTAGTTTCTGATAGGAATGTGTTAAGAGCCTATATTCAAGCGAATAATTCGCTCTGCTCTAATCCGAAAGTGAGTCAGGAAACTAAACACAATTGGATGCTGGAAAACTAATAATGCTACTTGCAGTGCCAATCTTCTCCTTGTACCAAACTATTGCGGTGTTCTGCATGCGAAATGGCATTCTACTGTGGTTTCTCTTGTCAAAAGTCCCACTGGAATCTACATCGCAAAGCATGTCGTGCGCATGTAATGCTCAAACAAGGTCAGAATTCATTATTATTTCTTGCCAATACATGTCGATATTCGTACTTACTGTTATGGTATCAGAATGTGCTCATCGAGGAGTTGATGATCGGGAGCTAAAGTTGCAGTCATGTAGTCTTCACACCGAGCTTTGGGATCAACGCTCTTTTCTCCTTGGACAACAGGAGGAGCACCAAATCTCAATTCAAAGTCCAGTGACTATTCCACTAGTCAGTTTCGTTGACTTTGATGCAGATTACGTCACTATCCCAGGTCCAAAATTCTATGTATGGACAATGGAAGAGGCAAAAGAAAGAACGCCGATTCAAAGCGTAGTATGGGATGAACTGTTTGAGCAGATGGAGAAGGCACAAAAGGATGGGGAAGATATAGGTCCACTTGTTGCGGTGCGGGTCCCACACCCGTCGGGAGAGCTCTTCCATCCGATTGTCTTATCTGACCCAACAAATGAGTATGTATAATTAGTAACTGATGCTCATGCTGGAAGGTTTTCTTCGTAAAGTAAAGTTGACAGGCTAAGGCGTTCATGAGAGATTCTTATTGGATAGATATACATTTTCGATCAACATATTTCTAAGATAAACTAACCTCTACACTCATTCCATCCTGTTTGAACTCCTTCAAACGTTCCTGGAGATCCTCGAGCATCCCTTCCCCATCTTCACCTAGACATCGAATCGAAATTTTCTGCAAACAAACACAAACCTCATTAGCTATATTGTCCCCGATCCCTGAAGAACTTTCCGCAATGAGTAATGAAGGCCTCCATCTCGAGCGCACGAGCTCGAGCAATATTGTGGTGCAAGGCCGAATCACCAGGCGAAGATCTTTCAGGCATGGAAGTAGGCATTGCCCATTGGTAGGAGCTTCTTCATCATTATCCATATCCACTTCAGCTTCACCTCCATGATCTTCCATGCAATCCGAGCTGCAAGATGCAACCAGGGATTTAAGAACCAGGGAAACATCTGATTCACTAGTGTATTTTTCTTTGGGCTCTTCAACTTCCAGAGTTGTGACCAAGGGTACGCAGAGGAAGAGGCGAAGGAGTTCATTAGAAGTCAATGGAATGAAGTGCATGCTAAGGTGGGTTAACCGGCTCGGGCTTCGTTCAAGCATTGAGCACAATGATGCAATATGATACGTGTCGCACTAGTCTCCCGGATCCGATAATACAAGATGGGCAAGTTTTGGAAAGGTCATATAGTCAAAAAAACGGGGTGTACCATCGCGACGGCCGACAAGCCCATATTCCATTTTAAACATTCAGCGCATTGCAGCTAATATTCGTCGTGGTGCACTCCTCCGTCGCGGTCTACAAACGCTCTTCAACTCGAGAACCTGAATGTTCGGACAATACGGAGAATGACTCGAGATATCTCATCAGGAATACAGCAATTCCCAAATTGAGATACGGTGACTGTTGGTCGAAGGTACTTCAGATCGAGAGGTACCCATTCAGTGTTAGGAATTGAAGAATGGGACAATCCACAGGAAACGATGATAGTTTCACTCAAATTTGAGAGCAAAGATTGAGAAGACACCAATGCAGGGAAGATGCTGCTTGGCGTCAATCAATGGTAGCAAAACCGTTATCGACTATAGTGGATGAATGCTCGGGCAGCAATTTGAACATGACGCCAGCGACTGGGAGTTTTCGATGCAATCAACGACGAAAAGACAGTCGTCGGGTGATTCGTAGAGTTACAAGTCGTCAAGTTTGAAAGTCAATTGGATGTAAATGCGAGCGTTCAAGGAAGACTTTGAACAGAGACGGACTGGAGTGGTCTGCTCCAGTGCTTTAGACCCAAAAGAAGACCATAGCGTCGGGCATCGAAGTCACCAACATTATACCATCTGATGCATACTCCACTGAACTGCCAGAGTCGGGAGTCGCTTTTTGGCTTTCGATACGATACAGTTAATGCCTATATTACCACAACAGATGTATTTGAAGATTTCGCCCAAAATTTCCAAGGGAAGCTGGTGGATGGGAGACATCATCGAGTGAACGCCTGCCATATACGCCTCAAGACGGTCTTGTTGCGACTCTAGTTCCCTCAACAAGCTCTGTAATCGATCGAAGCTCCAAGCTGACAGCGGTCCATGTCTCTCTGCGCGTCATCTAGTAGCTTGGAATGGACTGCCCGTTCCGACCCATCAGGAGAGTATCCTGAGCGCACACGACGTATAGTTTCGTCGTATTTGAGCTCATGCAAGTCGAGTTGGAAGGAATCGCCACACTTAGTGCACAGATCTAGACGCATAGGCTTTTTGGGCCAGATGTGCTGAGCAACTGATCTTCTGTAGAGGTTTTCTGTCATAAAAAGGTGAGCAACGGCAGATTGTAAGATTATCGCTCAGAATCATACCATCAAGGCTAGCCATTGTAATTAAGTGAGAGGCAAGGCTGGGCGCTTATAAATAATCGATTTTTCTTTCCGACGCCCCTCAAGGGTCTGACCGAAAACAGACGGCGAACCTCTGGGAGAAATTTCAGCTAGATCTTATTCTCCCATTCAATATTCAATGCCATTCGGTCGAAACAAGTCGAAACTTTGTTTCTTCAAGTTCTAGAATCCAAAATCCAAATACTTATTCCGAATCCAAGGACCAAATTTTCGAGCTCATGCTTATGCTGATGCTCTCAGAGGAAGGTTTTCTTCGTGACGATGAAGGAGCCGAAGACCACATTCATTAGTGAGCGTCGATTAAGCACTGAACGCAGAGTGAAGTATAATAACCCAGTCCCTCAGTCGTCATGATAAGGTTTGTGAACCTTTTCAGAGATGCTTGTGTGTGATTAAAATCTGCTCCATTTGAACCGCAGGACAACCCCTCCAACAGACACTGCTGTTTACTCTGCTGCAAGTTCCTCTGCAGTCTCGTGTTCTGAGCGACAATGTCAGCCTCTTCGTCAGGGATATCCATGCCGTCGCATCCGAGTCGCGGTGACGAGCCCCAATCAAAGTAATGTGGGTATGGGTGATACTTGGATCCGTAACTTCATTGTTTTCCGTATCCCAGATGCTGGAGGTGGATACAAAAAGTCGTGTGACGACTAATTAGCTCTTGATGGTCCTCGAGGTAATGCACAGATTCCACTGCGGAGATAAGGCCTAGGACTATGAATGCTCCTACTACTGGCCGCTTCGCGGAAGACAGAAATGACCCGGATTCAAGTATCCGAGGTGGTTCACTGCTCTGGCTCCAGACAGGAGGGACAAACCGTCCAAGGCTCGCTATCACTGTGAGAGTTAGTAGGTGCAGTAGACACGCAAGTCCCTATTATGCCGTTGGTTTGGCAAGGGAGGAGGCGCTCAGTTGACGTTTGGATTATAATGGAAGCGCATTTCGGCTGCCCATGGCCATTCGTATGCCAGGGACTCCATTAAGAAACAATAATGTAAGTTGTCTCTGACTAGTCTCATTAGCATGCACTCTTCGTCCCACCATTCGTCATATCCATGGTTAACGCCTTGAAGGATACGGGTGCATGGTTTTGAAGATTACGGGTGCATGGTCTAGAGGCATGATTCCTGCTTTGGGTGTGGTAGTTTCAAGAACCTTTGCAGGAGGTCCCCGGTTCGATCCCGGGTGCGCCCCATTACATGGTTCGTTAGATGTTTTTTTTTTCCGTTTATTCGATGTCAAGACTTTTTCTCGTTTGTTTAAAGTGATTTGATATTAGTCTACACTTATCAAACTCGCTATATATGCGCTGACGATGAGATTTTTTTGCTACATGGGATGTTTGTCACGGATTACTATTTTTTTTTCAGACTGGTCCACGTACACGGTAATCGCTCTGCCCGTCCTTACTACTTGTATCGTTTTAGCTAGATGTTTTAAATCAACATAGATAGCTCTAATGCGCATTCGTGAAAAGAATTTGCTTGAGACCAACAAGACGCGCCGATCGGTTTGGAGCCAACTTTCATCTTCGATTCTGACTCTGAGGTCGTCCTTGCCCTCACCGTTCTGCACATATCCCAATCGAACGCGCTTCTTCGAAAATTGTATTTCCAGACTGGGAAAATGTCATCAGCAGAAGCCACTCGAGCAATCCAAAGTCGAAGTCTCGAATGGTACTTTTCCCTTCAACTTGATTCAGTCCGATGATGCGATCGTTCTCATCTCCCAAGTCTCCATTTCCAGTCCTAACCCTTGCCTGCCTTTGCGGCGCTTCCTCTCTCTGCTTCGCATCTGCCTCTTGGTGGTTCAACCTCGCCAACCAGACTAGTCTATCTGGTGTGATATCACTTTGAGGGAATCGAAGGATTTTGTCGCATCGGATGAGGTCCCAGTCTTCTTGGTCAATCGTGATGGCCTATCCACTTTCCCAACAAGAGAGTCTGCAGTTTGGACCTGCTCGCGGCGCTGTTCTTCCAGATGGCCATGTTTCAGGATACTTTGTCGGGCTCATTCTTCTGAAAAAGGCAGCGATTTCTTCAGTGGCATGCGTAATACGCGACCTGGTGTCATCTGAAAGAGAAGTTCCCGCTTGAGGAATGCGAGGATTCTGAATCATGGAGAAGAAAAGAGTTGAAATGCATTGAACGCGTAAGTCGTATGGATGCACTGGGAGTTCGAGAACAAGCGATGAGCATCTAATTGACGCAGGGCAATGAACAGAGTTAAGAGTCAGCCCCCGGTCGCGTTCGCCAGGCGTCGCTCAATTGGTGCAAGCCTCGCTGCTAATGCCGACTTGGCTCGGGTCGAGCTCTTTAACAGGCGGAAGCCTTCTGTCGCGACTGTACAGTCTCAAGTCCTGTTCGCAACCTGTGGCGCGATGCGGTGATTCCCTTCTTCATTCGTCCCTCCCTCCTCATCTTATACGCTCCGGTCCTCCATATCCTACATCCCTTCGCTCACCTCCAAATATTGATCTCTCGCCCCAACCCCAGGAGCCACATTCGAAGAATCGGAATGTGGCGAAAGCGCCGGATGCGTATATGCGTATAGCTCCTATTTCGCTTTTGCTTCCGTTTGAACGAACGGCACTTTGGAACAACTTACCCCCGGCCACGATGGTGGAACCACTGGCCAACGAGCTCATCGACAGTATCCTCGAATTCCTCTACTTCGATAAAGCCGCTCTCAAAAAGTGTGCTTTGGTCGGAAAAGCCTGGGTTCGCGCGTCTCAGCAGGGCCTCTTTGAAACGATAGTGCTCAAGTTCTCGGAGCGATCTATCTATGCAAGGGTTTATGCATCTTCGAATCATGGCCCTATCAAAACCAAATTGGAGCAACTCATTGCGATGTTCGATGAGAAACCATATCTGGCATCATATGTCTGCTCTTTGGAGGTAGTGCATTACCGTCCAGAGGATTTTTTCTCACAAGAAGCGACTCCTTTGGCAGCCCAAGTTATCCAACGACTCTCTAAAGTGAAGCACGTATTGCTTTACCACTGCGAGAAGGTTATACTCTCCGATTTTTCTATACTCAGGGAGGCGCTATACGACCTATTCAACCTTCCATCTTTGACTCGGGTCACCGTTCAGGAGTGTCGCTTCGGCACATTTGCTGAGGTGGCTTCCCTGTTGAGCCATGCGACACACTTGAAGGCGCTAACGATCGATAGTTTGGGTTGCTTCGATACAGATTTGCCAACTTCCTCAGACTTGATGCCCAATCTTCCTCCAAAGTCAATCAAACTTGATGAGTTTGTTGTGACCGCCGGCGCGTTCAGTCTCACTCCTTGGTTCGAACAAGAATCGTGTCCATTTCAAGTTCAGGATCTGCATTTTTTCCGTACGCGCTTGAGCCGTGGCCTGAAGACATCGCCACAGATCCTCCAGGCTAGTACGGCTTACTGGTCATAGTCTTACAAGGTTGGAGCTGCAGTACCAACATGAGGTTGAAGGTGCGCTCCTGCAAACTATCATAAATTTTTATCACTTGATTTGACTCCTTTTTCCAGAAATTCATTTTCATCTTGGAGACTTACCGAACTTGATCAATTTCACATTGGATTATCAAGAATACAACAGAATCAACGACATCCTTTCTTGGATTCGGTCCTTCTTTGAACCTATTCTGAATGAGCATACGCACCCCCTATGCCATTTTACTCTAGTCATGGCTGGCAGATTTTTATCCGATGCTGCTAAACGGGAGTCGTCATGTGACCAATTCGCTATCCTTGACATGCTGTTTGCGAAGTCAGTGTTTTCTTCACTGGAGACAGTGAATATTATGCTCTGGAAGAGAGAATATCCGCGACTTGATATACCGAGTGGTTTTGCGGAACCATTGGAGGAAAAGCTTCCTCTTTTGAAGCGGTCGGGCAAGCTCAACTTGGTTGTTGTATATAATAGGTAATCAGGAAAATAATAATTAGGAGCCCCGTCGAGCTCCCATCTCTAGACTACCCTGATACAGCATTCAGCTACTCAGTGTCTAGTGTCAGATACTATATTTACAACTCCTCACGCGACTCATTTTTGTACATGTGTTTCCAATCGGGACCCTTATGCAATAAAACCCAATCAGCCGAAATATTCACCACTTGTTCCAGAAGCAAAATTACCACCACTCTCGAGGCGTCTCCTTCTAACATGAATAAATTTGCCAAGGTTGTAGAGACATTGAAACGCCCTACGCATTCAGCAGAGTAGTCGAGAGGTCGTGCACAATCAGCAAACCACCATTTCATGGTACTTAAAAGCAGGAGTATACATTATTTTTACATGTATAAGTATGTATGTCCATAGAGATAAATTACGCCCGTCGCTGCCACCAGTGCCTCTTATTCCGTGTATCCTCTTCCAGAACCTTATTCTCTCTAATAACCTTCAAGAAGACACTCTCTAAACTGGCTTTTTCTACTGTATATTCAGTGAAATCTCCACTGCTCGAAAGCACGCGGAACAACTTGGCCAATGATGTACCGCCGGTTCCATTCAACTCCGAGTCGTCCGAATTCTGAATGGGAACTTCGAATCTCGTCGCAACATCGTCTGCCAAACGAGCACCAGGAATTTTCGCCATCAGGATTTGAGCCTTTTCAACTTCATCTCGGCTCCGAGTGGTGAAGTGTACCTCGTAGGTAGCGAATCGGGCAGAAAGGGACTCCGTCGTTCCAACGGCTACACAGCGTTAATAACCATGCATCTATGTATTCAAGGTCGCTTACCTAGCATGCGCCGAGCTAAAATTCCGACTTTGGTGGCAAGCGCCGAAGCCTCTTCCATCGAGTCTAGAATACAATGTTAGTACCAAATCAAAGGAGAAAATTAATCGGGCCTACGGGTAGTCATGAGTACAGACTTTCCGACAGAAACATTCCTCAACGTTTTCCACATCTCCCTTTTCATTTTGGCATCGATTCCAGTGGAGAACTCGTCGATGAGTACGACAGCAGGATTGCCTGGACACAGTTTATGTGAGCAAGTTCCATCAAGATAGCAAAAAGAAACCACCCACCAATTAACGCTATTGCTAATGAGAGTTTTCTTTGGTTTCCACCAGATAGCCTACTTGCCAGACGATCGGCATATGTCGCAATCCTGTCGCTTTGAGTAGTACGACAATATCGTTGGCGAGGACGGAACCTCTGGAAACACCCTTGAGTTCGCCGTAGATTAGCAGATGCTACATGGGAGATCAGTCAGAAGCGTCAAGGAAAAGAACCCGAAGCTCTAACCTCGCGCACTGTCATCTGAGAATCAATCGCAGTAAACTGTGGACAAACGCCGAGCGAGAACCGGGCCTTGCTGGGGTGACGGACCACGCTAGTCCCAGCGATAAAGATATCACCACTGTCGGGAAGCATGTCTCCGCCTGGTTGAGTGTTAGTTATGGAAAGTACATATAATATTGCACTTACGAATCATATTGAACGTGGTCGTCTTGCCTGCGCCGTTCGGACCCAAAAGAGCGAATATAGTATCTTGAGAAACTCCAAGGCTAACGTCATCCACCACTTTGTTATTGCCAAATGTCTTGGAAACGTTCAAGACTCGAAGGAAGTCATCCGAAGGCTTCGGCTTCGTTGGCCTCTTTCAGCACATCTTTTTCTGTCCTTGGGGGCTCCACTTTGCTAGATCTTCGGAACCAACCTTGAGTGGGTCTGAATAGAACCAGCTGTGTCGTACCAAACCAGAATCGCCATGAGAACGAAGCAGTATACAATGAGATACAGTATTGGTCCACCAAAGCGCAAAATGTCGCCAATTTGTGCAGTTGTAAAATTATTTCCGAGACAAAGAAGCGAAAATAAGTTGACCGATACAAACGCGGCGCGAGCCTAAATACCATTAACTATCAGGCAAGGTCAACAGAGGACACTTACTCACCGTACTCGCAACAGGGAAAGCACGCTCAAGGTAAAATTAATGATTGTGATGATCATACCGGCACTTGATGTTTTGGCGTAGGTCAAAGTAAGAAGGTATCCCGCGAGATATAGCTTTAAATTGAGACTGGAATCAGTATTGGGGAAGCAAAATGGGAAACAATGAATTCACTTACGACGAACATGATTACCTGATAGCCAGTAACCGCCGCGAAAGCTGCTAAAGGTGAAGATACAGTGAAAGAAAGGCAGTACGCGAATAAAGTACTGGCAATCCCATATATCACAAGCACCACCACTAAAAAAGTAATGGATAAATAGTTACTGTAAAACATGAAAGGTAAACTCACAAATAGACCGAGGCCATGGAATTGGTTAGATACAGCAGCAAGATGATGATAGTAATAGTTGCAGATATGATCGAGAATATCCAATCGAACATAAGGTGCCGAGCCAGAGCCCGATAGTGTTCGATAGCCCATTCGAAAATTGCATGGCTTGAACACCAGACTGCCGCTCCTTGGACACGTATATGCAAAGAATGCTGGATATACAGCCTGAAGGTAAACATCAGTATTTCTGGCCAGATACGTATCATTGATTCGACTACATACCATTCCTATACGAAAAACGCTACCCACTTCAGAGCAACAAGCGTTCCAGCCGCCACTAGGGGGGAAAGGCCTCAAATTGGCTAGTATCAAAGTCGGCACATTCGCACTAAGACCCGAGGAGTTCAATGCATGATTGTAGAGGATATTGGAGGCCAAATTCAGCATCGCAGGACCTGTAAGACCTGGGGGAGCTAGCTTCCCAAGCAATCAAAAGCAGCCCTGAATCGACATCTATCGACACACCACCCAACGATAAATTCAAGAAGTTTCGGACTGATATCGCTCACAAATGTCGCATTGTCCGCCACGTCCTTAACTCGGAAGATGTTGTGCTGTTCCCGAGTGTAGAGGCAATCCCAGAAGGAGAGGTTAAAAGCGCAGTCCGAATCGGCCAAGGAAAATGGATCGATTGGTGACTGGGGGAGGTACAATGGGATATTGAATGAAAGCGGCAAAGGTTTTAACGCAAGACGGTGTCCTTCCGCTAAGAAATACCAAGCGGATTGTCGAGCAGCTATGAATCAATACGCCAAAGCAGCGGTAACCAGCTCCGTCGTGCGATAAGCATCTCTTGTGGAAAATTGTCAAGGCCTGACGGAGTGGCGATATAGCATGACCGCTGGTGGGCTTCAACGGGGCTGCAAACGAATCGGGCTGAACGGATTCAGATTCCGATTCATTCTCGCTTATACGTTCTCCCTCTTCAGATGGAATAGCTTTCCCTGCTTCGTCTCTGCATCAGTTCAAGGAACATATCTTCGATCGACGTTCCAAGCACATCATAGAAAACGTATCTTGAAATCACTCTTCTTCTCGTCTAGCATCTCCAGCACGCTTGGGACAACAGTAGCATCCTCGGACATGAGATGATAAGATGCCTGTCGAGGTGATGTTACAGATATATGAGTATTTTCAGCATGTTTCTGTATTTCTTGGAGAAGATCCCCTGTCGTCCCCGATCCAGAAGCGTCTGATGACTTTTCTGGCAACATCGGTACGTCGAAGGTAACTTGAATGGTGTAACCTGCACCAAGCTCATGCTTCAATGCCACCGGGGATCCTTGGGCAGTGAGTCTTCCAGGCGCAGCAAGGATGGCAATATGATCAGCAAGAAGGTCCGCTTCGTCCAGGAACTATAAAAGATATCAGTATAAAGGTAAAAATGCTTGCAAAGACACTCACGTGGGTTGTGAAAACAATTGTTCGAGTTTTCCTGAACGACGTCAATGTTCTCCAAAGTGCACGTCGAGAAAGAGGGTCAACACCAGAGATCGCCTCGTCAACAAGTACGACTTGAAATCGCCGTAGATTAGCCATTGAATACGCAAGCAAGAAAGCCATAGACATACCATTAGGTCCTCCAATTAAACAATGAGACCTAAAGATATGATTAAAAAAAAGTCAATTAGCGACCTTAGAACTCGGAAGACCATACACTTACCAATAGCTAGCTGCAACTTCCTCTTCTGTCCTCCCAATAACGTACTCGCATTCGAATGAATCTTCGCCCCAAGATCACAATCCCTCAATAACTGCTCAATATCTTCATTTTCGTGCGAGTACTTTGACCATTTGATTGCTTTCCAGCTAACCGTGCAGGAGATGTCAATAAAGAATATGAGCTCATAGCAAATAAACTCACACTCTCAATGTCTGATAGCAGGTAAGCTCCGGGAACAGGACATTTTTCTACAGGACGATACCCATGGTTCCTGGTGGCGGTTTGTCAGTTCCTACGCAATCCTCGGTATTGAACCGCACAGAGCCAGAAGTAGGGCCGATTAGACCCGCCAAAATCGAGAGTGTCGTCGATTTCCCCGCACTAATGATGTATTAGAATCCATTACTAGTGGAATAGTGGTGCTTGCTTACCCATTCGACCCAAGACGAAAATACCATATTTTGGTATGTTGAACGGCAGATCAGCAACGGCGGTGACAAGACCCTTGTACAGACACGAATGTCTTGTTCAGGCTTTCGATTGAGACAGCGACGTCTGACGGTATCCTTGCCGAAGTTTCGACATCGTTCGTGTTTCGTTTGATCCACGAAAACCATGACTTCCGCTTTGTAGGGGGATTCCGAGCATCATAAATCCTGTTCTCGACGAGGACAGCGAGATGTGGCCATAGGATAACATCGATCTATGAAGCAAGAAATTAGTAAGGCCGAAACCAATCTCTACAGCTACATCACGTACTATCGCAGCAATCAAAAGCGGTAGTAGTACCAACCCGCTATCTGGATCGCCTTTCAACACAGTGGTCGTGATTTAATGATTCTCCCAATCACATATCGCACGAAGACCAAAAATAAACCATCCCGGAGCTGTAGAATCAAAGTCACGAATAGATCTTCAAGTTGGCAAGTTTGGACTGACGGAAGATGATTGAAAAAATGAATGCTCCTCCGGTGCTTGCGTGAGGAGAAAAGACCAGTGCAATAATTGCAAGGGGGCTGCGACAAAGAAAGAGTAGCTGGCGAGAATTAAGCCGAGAAGAAGGTGTATAATGAACACCAGCCCGCCAGAAGTCATGGTGAAGATGCGAAAGTGCCAGATTAGAAAGACTATTGTCCAAAACTAGGACCAGGCTAAAGTACCACGAAAGGATCTTGGCGAAGCTTAGCATGCCCGTAGCTTTCATGTGGGAGGTAATCAGGTGGGCTCGCTCGCCAGTCACCGCTCCTGGGAGCTGATAGGCAATGCCGACATAATTCACAAATCTATGAAATCGTTCAGGAGAGGAATGGATGAAAGGATCTGGCGAGACTCACAAAGCCAAAACGAGCAACGTCCGGAGTCCACGAATGTAGCTTAATCGTATGTCTGTATTTTGCTCTTGATTTGTTTCTTGAGAGAACGGCCACTCCAGGGGGGTTGGAAGCTGAACGCCAGTCTGTAATTCAACGATGGCCTAATACCAGAATGAGCGATCCAACCAAAAACAATCACGTCTATCTACTCACCGAATCAATAGCCCACTGTAAAGGAAGAATCCTCTCCTCATAATCACTCGTATGTCTCACAACATCTATATGCACAAGTCCTCCATCCGCCAGGATAGTATAATTTATCGATCCAGTTCCAGGTGAAGGCAGATCGTAAAATGCGACCGCAGCAAAGCATTCAGAGATCAAGTTGAAATTCTGGGGACATTCCGAGGGAATTTCACTGGGACTAGCGACCTTTTGGATAGCATTTAGTTGCGCTGAATTGAACCCAGATGTTATGTGTGACATGATGGCGGTTGGAGTAACCTTGCTCGTCGACGAGCTATTAGTTCCATCTGCCCATACGAGAGAGAAGGCTGGGTCAAATTGGTCTTGAAGTCGATATATCGGTATAGGATTGCCAATGCCATACTGAGGAATCATTAATTAGCTTGGGATTCGATGAAGCTTGCCAATGCAAAGCCTACATTGTTCAACTTGAATAGGAATAGTTGGGCCACTTTGGACTGGTGAGCATAATGATGCACACAACTACTTCTTCACTCACCTGCAAGGAAAATTCCATAGGCGATGGGAAGAACGAAACATCGAAGAGTGTTGAGCTGTTCAAATACATAAATTAAGCCAATGATCAAGTCTGGAAACGAAAGTAGGACTTGCAAAAGAGTGCTTGGACAAAACGATCCAGTTTTTCCAAAAGAGAGCCCTGAATTGCCGCCAGAAAGTCATTGTGGCTTGTTAAGAAAGACGTTCAGGAGGATATCTTTTAAGCTCGACATAAGAATTGACTACCTCAATGCAGTACTGAATCAAGCGGCATCGAAAAGCTGCGCATGAAAGAGATATCTGCAAGGTCGACATGAGAATTGACTACCTCAATGGAGTACTGAATCAAGCGGCATCGGCTTGCCGCATTTAGTAATTGACGTGGCTTGAAGTTTGACTTGCGCCGCGCGCCATTACTTTTTGCTAAATTTAGGTAGTCAGAACTCAATGAAGGTCTGGAACCAATATCGGGAAATAGGTCTAGATTCCCGGTCAACTCAATCAGCCTTTCCGCCGGTGTACGTCAGGTCTCCGAGGCCACGGCGTGCCTATTTTGGTAACCAGTGCTGTCGTGCCGAATGCCCGTTGAAATAGGGGCGACTTTTTCTTCCTACCAACCTACATGGCTGCAGTCGACTCTACCTCATCAAAAAACAGATCCATACAGTGTCAACATGTCGAGTGATTTTCTTTCTAGTTTCGATCTCTTAAAATCACAATTGGACAACATCCTGGCGCACGATATGAAAGGTTTCGTGGAATTGAATGTACCTCGGACCAAGTTAGATACATTACCTTACCGTCGTAGGCTCACGTATTCACTACATTTACCTCCCTCCTTCTTTCTTTCTTGTGTTCACAAGTCACTTTCTTGCCAGAGTCACTTTCTTTCCGCGTGAAAGTCCGCATGCCGGGCTCCAGCCATGATATTGCGTCGGGTCTTGGGAATTCTGGTTGATCTAGGATTTCACACTGTCCTTCTCTTCGGGGATTCTGGCTAATCTAGGATTAATTTTCTCTTCGGGAATTCTGGCTAATCTAGGATTCCACACTGTCCTTTTTCCGCAGGGGATGGGCGTATGTCATAACATTTTGATCTCTTTTCTATTCATGACTCGTTATTCTTTCAGTGTGCCAATTTCAGCAGTGATTTCGGATTTCGACTACGCCACCACTGAGCGACGAGCGTCCCAGTTCCGTTCCTCCACTCTGGTCGCTCTGAAATATTGTTACTACTGTCTCTGGTCCTAATCCAAGAGAGAGACGGAAAAGTATATGAAGCGCTCAAGTCATCCCCATTGTCGAACTAACATTGTTCATTGCTTCTTACACCCGTTCAAATTGGCACTCGTAACTCCCTCGTTGAAGCTCAGCTGACCAGCCGACTAGGACATAAGAACGCGTAAATAGAAACGCGCGACGCGCACGAGCTCAGCTGAAGATAATTTATTGAAGCATCACGTACAACCGATACAGTTAAAGTACAAAGATAAATGCAATGTGGGCTCGCCGCGCATATTGGTATATAGGATGGCTCTGCCATAAGAACTTTTCAAATCGGCTCTATAAGAGGAAAGTCAATAAAATTATCCCAATCAGCTTCTTGAACCACTGACCACAGAGCCTTCAATCTAAGGAAGAGATCTACTCAAAACACAAAACCGAGGCCACTCGAGCCCATGATAGAACTGAGACCACTGCCGCTCGGGCTGCCCATCAAGGACCCGAGCCCACTGGATGATCCAGAAGAGCTACCCATGATGGACGACAGCCCGGGAATCTCTGGAGTAGTCATAAATGGAAGGCTCGGTCGCGTCAGATGTATCAGTACTCACCGTCGATGATACTGTCCCGCTTGCTGGCGGAGGCGCTAACATTACCAGAGGCGCCAACATTCCCGGAACCAGAAACGCTAGCAGTGCCAGAAGCCGCGGCCCCAGCCTCAGCGACAACGCTGGCTACGAGAGAAGCCGCCGCAGGAATTGCGTCAATAACAGCGGAAGGAAGAACATCAGCTCTAACATCTAGGTCGGCGCCCGTTCTGCGGAGTAAACCACCTGAAGCTTCCCCAGAGGTTCCTGCAGAGCCTGAAGCATCTGCACTAGCTCCTACACCGAGGATACCTAAGAGGAAAGAGCTGACCTGAGCACATTTTGTCTGTCAAAATATGTCAACGAATGACGATGACGAACCTCAGGCATTGCAGCTTCGATAGTACCTGAAGGGATTATCGAAGAAAAAGCATCAAGATCCTGTCTCTGTGACAAGTCTCTCGGTAGAGGTACCTTCAGTTGAACGCGTCAGATTCACTAATAAAGAGAAATAACCAAGTGGGAGACTTACCGACAATAAGACGGCGCACGAAGCAAAGGCAACAACGGTAGAGACAGCAAACTTCATGTTGACTTGAGATTGGTTGAGAAAGAATGTGGTCGAGCGGAGGTCGAGAGATGTGTAGGATAGAAAGGAAAGTGAGAGAGGGAGCTTCTACCTGAGGAAAGATGAAGTTCTTATAGTGCATTCGATCTCTTATATAGGATTATTTGACTGAGAAACGGCCTGAGCGACAGAAAACGTCTTTCGAAGAAGGTGGAGCGTTGTCAAAGGATCGTTGGCCAAAACATCTAGAGTTGGAGTCTTCGGAATCAACTGGAAGATGATGAGGGTTTGCATGGAGTATTAATTTCCAACGTTTTACGGTTGACTCGAAAAAGCAACTGGCAAAGCTCGAGCATCGATTTCGATCCGTAGTTACTTCCGTCAAACCCCGCAATAAATTTGCTACCGCTTTGTGAGATACGAATTGTAGAACCGTGAAAGTGTTTCGATAAAAAAAGGAATTTGGGTAAGTAGAAGAGTACAAGTTTGCGCAAATTATAATAAGTTCATGAAGAAGCTTGTTGGGCGCTTATTCTTCCGCTGCTACCAAGGGTTACAACGCCTCCGATATTTATTTTACATCGACTACGAACTCTGCCTCCATTTCTATTTCTTTCGAAGTTGCTTCCGAGAAATTGAAATTGAACGCAAAATCTAGAGCTAGAAACTTAGAGGAGCTGTTGTCTAGCTCGCAGTAGTCTTGACGAAAATGCTCCATACTCGGAAATCTACGAAAATCTCTGGATTCTGCAATGAGGCATCTCTTCCGTTTTCAAGGGTAAAGGGCTTCGGATATCCAATATTCTCTACAACGCCGGCCGACTTGGATCATAATCTTGAGGACGTCAAGAAAAACAAGCCGGTGTGCTTTTTTGACCGCAATCCCAAGCAGTACTGTCCGTTCCAGCAATCAAATACGACAGCCCTATAACCGTCTTGGGCAACGAGCTTGAATCGATTGACCGATGACAGTGCCACATCAAACACTTTGCCTTGCTTCTTCTCATGTCCGACTCTGATTCTGAGCTCTTGAGTCTCATCTTATCCCCGACAATCATTGTAACATCAACCTCATCGATAGCAAAGACGGGACGCTATTATACCGAATCGTCACCGAACATGGCAAGTCGTCTACAGTAACGAAGGTATCATTGGGCGCAGGCGAAACTATCGCTTCTTGGAAATAGAAGGAAGTTAAGTCTGATCGTACTACCATTGAGGAAGCTGCTCCTGTACCGATGAGTGCGTGGTTGAGGAAAAGCTTTATTCCTTTCAATGAGTAAGGTCTATGCGTGGTGTGCATAGTTCGCCGTTCTGCTCTGACATTTGCACCAATTGAAACTCGCTGTCGACGCGCAAGCAGAGGAGATCTTGGATTTCGTTGTCATCTCGTTAGTAGTTGCAGAGGTCGCTGAATAATTCGACGAAGAATCGCGCAGATGCCCTTGCTTTGGGGTCGCAAATGGAGCTGGGTTTGGAAATGATGTGGGCTAATTTCTTCCATCCTGTGTAGTCTGTATTATAATCGGGTATGAAACCTGTTTTTGCCTGCAGGTTTTTACTGTTGTAACGAATATTCTTATGGCATGGCTGGACGTGCCTTCAAATTCTCCGTTAAGGGTTTTAATTCATGCATCGAGTTTAATCACCCTCGCACAAGTACTCGTGTATCTAGATGACTTAATCGAACCTTTAAATGTAAATAAGGTCCTTATGTATTATATATTTAGAGCTCAAGCAACGAACTACATCCCTTGAATTACAAAAGCAAACAAAAAACGAGCGAAAGGGAATCAGCACAGTCGGCGATTCTCAGTTATAAAGTTCGTATTTAACATTGGGCCAACACCTCCTCCACATACTCGGCCATGATGACGTGCGTTGCAGCAGATGGGGTTCTAAAGAGGTTGAAATAAACTAAGTAAAATAGAAATCGACAATGGGGTTTGTCACTCACCCAGGAGCCCAGTAGAACGTAGTGTCGGGAGCGTCGCATTCCCCATCTGTCGTCAGGTCGTTCGCCAAACAAGCGCCGTCATCAGTGTAGCCAAACGCAGCATAGCTATCATAGGTACGTTTTATCAGTTTCCTCCCAATCGATCGATAAAGTCGAACTTACCCGGGAGTGCCATTTAACACGCCATCCCACACCGTGCTGAAATCAACGAAACCTACATTGATATCCAATTTATTGTAGAGGTCATTCAATTCGGCGAACAACAACTGCTTGTATGCGTCTCCTTCATCGGATTCCGTCCCGCGACCGTAGTTGTCTACTACAAGGATGTTTGTGGCCAAGATGGGGCTGGAGCTGAGCTCCATGAGACCAAAGGCGAGGTTGGAGGCAACAGTGGTCAGAGAAGACGCGCCATCCTGTAGATCTTAAAAACAAGAAGCTTAACACATGTTCCAGTTATGAGACTGCAATGAATGTACCATTCCTCAACTCATAATCGCTGAGTAATGCTCATTGGTTAGCCGGGTCGAACGAGTGTCGTAAAAGCTCAAGACTTACCCCATACCCATAAAAACGACATACAGAGTCGAGTTTACATCTGGGACTGAAGGATTTGCTGAGATATAATTGTTCACTGTTTGAAAAAAAAGTTAATTATCTTGCCTTACATTTTGCCACAACGACGGACTGGGAAATTAACTCACCCTGGGTCACGAAATCCGGGACGTCAAAGGTGATGTTTGGATACATCGTAGAGTCTATGACGGAGCCATTTACCTGTATGTGCGCGAGAGCGATTGATTCAATAAGACTATCCTAGCAGATTCCAAAAAACGGAATGACCCACAGCCCAATCCTCTAGCGTCGCGTTTGCGTAGGAAGCTAGGTTCTCCACCCAGAGTGGACCGTTCGAAATGCGACCACCCGCATTAGGGTTCGGGGGATCTAAAACGGCTGGGCAAGTGTAGTGCCATTGGTGGTTTCTCCTGAGGTGTACGAGTCCTACAGCAACCAAGTAAGTACTATGTTTAGCCGATATTTGACTCCGCCCAGAGCTCACACCAAAACGCCACAATGGTGGTGAAACTGCTCAAATTGAGACCCTGGTTAACATCTGCAGCGGTTCCAGAGAGGTTTCCGCAATTAGGGCTAACGGCGAGTTGGACGCCAGTGGTGTTTTGTCTCGAAGTGAGTAGCGCAGCTCTTGCGGGGGCAAAAGCGGAAATGGTAGCGATGACTGATGCGGTAGTGGCAAAGCGGAACATCGCAGGATAGACGAGTGAAGCTGAATGAAGGGATTTGTCTGTACTTGTGCGGAGCTGAATCTAGAGCACAAGGATTAAGCGAGCCTACTATTTATATGTTTCCATGCTCCTGCTCTTAGCTTACCTCCTGTTTAGAAGTCTCTACGACATCCCCACGCTAGCCCTCAGCAACTATTGGACATGGTTAATTATTCCTTACCGCTAATTTTCCGATTCACGGATGCGCAGAAATTGCCAGATTAATGGAGATGTCCTATTGAAATACATGAATGCTGAATACTCTTGTGTATATGAAAAGAGACGCGAAGTCGTGGAAATAAATCATGTGTTTCGCAAAGGGTATTGCACGCCTGCGCATGCGCTCATCGGCGTCGTTTCGTATCATGACCACCTCCCACTTCCTCGCATCCATCACAATACATCAAACACACCAGGCCTAAATTCAATTCTTTCAACTTGCTTTATGGCAGTTTATGACGAACTACTATTAAAATTGATGCTCTGCACGGCCAAAACCGTCACACTAGTTGCAGGGAACGTATAGTTGAACCGGGTCGGGTCTTGGAAGGTAAATGAGGAAGCAACAGGAGTAATCTGCTCTGGCTCTTCGATTGTGTTCGAGATATTGAATGAGCCAGTGATGGGACTCAAAGCAGGTGTACCGAGAGAAATGGCAGTCGCGTATCCAGGAGTTGCAAAATCTAAAACGATGTTCCCGACGAGATCGTCGGGCCCGGTATTTGACACCTGTGAAAATTTTGTCAGTTCAAACTTGAGCGACTTACGCATCCGGACTACCTTGAGAAATCACGACCTCGGTCTCATTATTGATAACTCGCCACCCAGTACAAAGGTACAGAGTTATTGTCCGAAGTCGGAGAAGTGGTCAAAACATGTGTTCCCCGGTTGGTTGAAAACATCTGAAGTCGACCAATCAACCTCGCGCGCGCAGTAATGAGATAATTTTCCGCAGACTTGCCTGTTGGACATAGTACGAGGTAGATTTTACGATATGGCTTGCATCGAAGGATATAATATTAGGTGTCCACTGATAGTTCTTAAGGTGCTGCAAGCTAATAATAACGAGTGTGTTAGAGCAAGAACTTTGTCGGTCTTGGAGACTCCGTACCTCGGTGCATCTACATACGACGCGTCAACGAATCAGAGCGAACTCCGCTTGAACAGGTACGCTCTCATTACTCACAAGCGGATGCAAATACAACGTCACTGTTCCTTTCCATTCCGGTCATGAATGCGGCTTCAGCAGTTGATCCTGCGAGAGTGGGATACAGCAGTCGTCCCTGAGTGAGGAGTGCCAGCGGGTTTGTCTCATTCGTAGACGTCACTAGAGGAGAATACGACGTCAACGACGCATTCAACGTTGTTGCGGCTCCGGAGAAAGAGGGAGAGGGGAGAGAGAAAGCGGCAGACGCGTAGGGACAGGAGAGCATCGCGCGGTCAAAGCATAAAATTGCTACTTACCTGCATATTCGCCTACGAACCAGCGGGTGGAATTTCTCGGATAACTGTCAAAGAAAAACGCGAAGGTTTCAAAGAATGTCGCGGTGTCGTACTGATGGAAATCGACTATACGCCTGCCGGTGAGTTTCACTTGTTGCAAAAAGAAACAGCAGGACATACTTCGCTTATACGGAGGGTCTAAAGCCAAAGAGGGAAGACTCGTGGCAAGGAATTGCATCTCCGGATATTCAGCACCGATGGCATTGACGAAGGCACTCCATCTATATGCGGCATATCTAGGCATCAAGGTCAGCCTCCTTTTGTATTGAGAACAAGGTAAAGAAACCCTACGTCGTTTCCTGGAACTAAGAATTCGGGAGAAGGAAAAAAAAACTTTGAGCAAAAAAAAGCTGGGCGAGTGCTGCCAGCCAAGGCTACCTGATCTTCATTCCCACTATCCAGAGCACGGTCAGTAACAGAGTAAACTAGTGCGATTGAAGCACTTACATTTCGATAAATCTTAGAGCATATGGTTCTTCCCTCCCAAGGCTAGCTCTCACTTGGCCCCACTTTGTACTCGTATTACCAGTGATAAATTCGATTTCGTTTAATACATCGTCAATGTAGGCTGTAAATCCGCTCGGGAACTATTGGCCACTCCAACGTGGTATAATTCCCGAGTGCTATGCCGTCCCATACGCCTGCATGGAATTTTGATTGGTTTGGTCTTGATGCAAGGAGCAGGATAGGAAGTCTCACCAAGAATGGGTTCCTAAATATGTGAGCAAGGTACGTTAAATAAATCAAACGAAATATGGTGAGGAAAGACTACGAACTGCGCCCAAATCTTCTGCCCAATTAAGGTACTCCAATAAGCCCTATGAAAAAAAAAGGAATCAATGAAACAATCGACGGAGGAATTCAACATACTCACAAGCCCGTCAGTGTTAGGGTAACTCCAAGTTCCAATACGACCGGGTCGGTCTTCCAACCTGGAATTGCATATGAGCCAGGCATCATTCGGTAGACATGCATGTGTCCTACGGTCCAATCGTCTCGTTCCATTTCCATCGTGTATCGATACTATCACCCTATGACAAGTTAATTTCAGCATTCAAATTGCAAACAAAAATGCGATTAATACTTCAAGATTATTCCCTCCAGGGAATCTCCACACTGTAGGATTCGTCGCAGCCATGGCCTCAGCTAAATCGATCCGCATACCATTTGGCCTCCCATTGTACGTCGGAGGGAATAAGGAGAATAATCCAAAATAGACAGTTTGGCCTGCAGCAGCTTCTCCATCAAGAGCAACGTTGAAGACGTTATCGTCGTTTGCAGCGGAAGTGATGGGACTAAGCTCAAAAGCGAGCTTATTCCATGAGCTTGATACACCAGTGAGTGTTTGCGATGCAAAGACAGTGCCCCGAGAGGATTTTAACGAGACCGTGATTGAGCTGGCGTAGGTATCGGACTTGACGTAGAAGGACCCATTATAAGTCCATCCTTCTTGTACTTTGATACCTGGGAGTTTTCTGATCAGCAATGGATAAGGAGTAAAGTTGCCCTTAAGCGTACCCCAGTACCCGGTGTTCTCAAATCCAATGGGTCCAGAAATCACTTTGGGTATCTGCACTTGCAAACTGTTGGGAAGAGCCGCAGATATACCATCCGTCTTGGACGTCACGGAGAGACGAGCGCCATTGTATGATTGCCATGCATTGAGCGCATTTTGAGTTCCAGGAATAACACCTTGAAATGCACGATTCTGCAGTAATTCGGCTGCAGAAGAAGTTGTAGAAGAAGTTGTATTAATTGAAAGGCGAGTTTTATTTTTTGACTAACCGTACAAACCGCCATCACCACTAAAAGAATCCACATTAATATTCCAGATCCAGATTCCTGCGTGCAAAACTATCTACCTGTGATTTATATCCTGGCAGTGGAGTCGTCGGTCAGTAAAGAAGCAGAACGTTCTGTAATAGGACACTAACCTCCCACATGTATCCATAGAGCGTAGAAGGAATCTCATGTGTTATGTTGTTAGTGATCCGAAGATTTAAAGCATCCGGAGGAGCTAGAGAAGATCGCACAGGAGTCACGGAGAAGAATAAGAAGCAGGCAGCTAGGTACAATTTTCCGTGGAGGGCCATTGTCGCAATTGTCTGAGGGTGAATCTGAGAGTTCCTTTAAATTGTTCCTCGACTATTGCATCGCTAGAGAGTATTTCAACCCATGACTCTGGAGCAGTCTCTTCCAGAACGTTGCGTTTGCTGATGTCTTGGTCACGATGGACAGGAAGATATGTTGTGGCCGGACCGTGTTGCAGCAGTTATACAGAATTAGAATTGGAGATAGTAGATAGCGCACAAATCCACACTTGCGACAGACTTCTAGTCTCAGTAGTACAATGGCGTGAAGAGCGAGCAATTAGGCGCCCGACCCTCGCGTTGGCGCCCGAGCCAGAACCTTTTCGACGACTCACTCGGTTTCATTCAACTTTCCAGCAGGTCAGGATCTTCAACATCAAAGCGATTTGCATGTAGAAATTTCTCCTGGGATACTCCCTCACGGGTCCGTTCAATTCATCAAATCATCTGCACGAGGACAACAGATGGCTTGTTCATTTTTGGCTTTCTATTCCTTCCTTCCCTGCCAAGTAGTCCGAAGAACCAGCATAAGTTATGACATCGAAGGATATCACCGTATGCTTGATGTATTTAAGAACTCCTCAACCACCGGGTCGCGCTGTAATTCTCAGTCTAGCATGTACGTCTTGATTTGTTTTTGTACATTGCGCTCAACTGACGCAGTGTCCTTTGCAGAATGTGGACAACACTAGAGTTTATCGTGTGTTGGCTGTTGCTATTCGTGCATGGCCAATTCAACGATACACTTGGTCTGTCCGATGGTTTCATCTCATTCAACACGTCGACCTTTGCCGTTCAATTGGTAAAAGATTCGCAGACACTCTACTCGCTAACTACAATAAACGGAGGTTTCAACTTTATACCTCGACAGACTCATGATGGATAGACGCGCACAATGCGAGTTTAGCTTCTTGACATACCTACGTGACTCTTACTTACAACTATTTAGTGGAAACTACCATCTTGGAGATGTTACTTTTCGCGTCCGTACCGTTGGATCCACTGCTTGGATCAGCGGAGATACTTCTCAGAATCGCGTTAAACTGACTGCCTCTCCGGTATCAGGTACCACAATGGCAGCTGCTAATCTGGCACCCACTCTACCTCAGGGATCTCTTTTGAACATTACGCGCAGATGGGTGGTTTCGGATAATATCTTGGAACTCGTCATAGATGTGACCAACTCACAGAAACAGGCTGTTGAGATTGGCTCTCTGGGCTTGCCTTTGGAGTTCAACAACGTGAGCGGATGTCCTAAATGCTCCCGAATACAGACAACTGATTGAGCGTAGATTTTCACAGGTCGTACTGCTGCACAAACTAATGAGCTATGTTCACTCTTTGACCCATACATAGGTTAGTCTTAATTATAAACAACCTCGAATATATACTGATAATCGAGATGATGTGTATAGGCGAGGACGCTGGGTAGGTTTACAGGATTTATTATCTAGTATTGAGACTTAAGCTATTTAGATATGTCCAAGTGACCCCGCTTCTAGGAACGCTTCCTCCACTCGTAGTAACCCCCTCTGCTCAGTCACCTTTCGAAGGCTGGCGTTTCCTCCCTGAATCAACTGTACTCACACCTTTCTATCAATCCCAAACTTTTGAAGCACTGTATGAATGGCAATTCCATACATTGGCTTGGGCGGAAAACGAATGGGCTTCGACTACTTCCTGGAATGCCCCAACATCCTTCGTACTCCAGCCAGGTCAGACGCGGACCTACGGCCTCCAGTTTAGAGTCGCTCCATCTATTCGAGAGATTGAATCGACCGTTGCCTCGACTGGTCTACCCGTCGCTGTGACTGTGCCCGGAACTATACTTCCTGCTGATCAAATCGGGAAGGTTTTCCTGAACACCAACAATTCGGTGACGAATATCACAGTCTCCCCCGCTGGTGCTTTAACCTGGACTACGAATACTGATGCTAAAACTTCGGGGTGGCTGGGATACACCATTACCCCGAAAACTTGGGGCCGGTCTCGACTTTCGATAACCTATTCTGATGGGAAACTACAGACAATCAACTACTATGTCACCAAAAACGCGACCACAGCTCTCGACAATCTAGGCAATTTCTTGACTACAGAGCAGTGGTACACCAATACCTCAGACCCATTTCACCGAGCTCCATCGGTCATCAGCTACGATCGCTCCATCAACGCCCAAGTGACCAACGAGCAAAGGTAAAGCAATTCTTCTGTTCTTCTTAACGGATGCTCATAGGTCTGTGTTTCTAGGGCATGGATCGCTGGTTTGGAGGATGAAGGAGGTTCTGGTTCTTGGTTGGCAGCGTCTATGAAACAGTATGCGCAGCCCGATGCAGCTGAGGTGGCTTTGTTGGAACAATTTATCGACCAAACGTTGTGGGGAACTATACAGAACAGGAACAATGGTAAACATTTACGACTACTTTGCCTTGCATGTACTCACACTGTTTATTAGCGACCGTTAAGATGGTGCGATTTACATTCTTCTCAGAGACTTCCTGCGTCTGAATATCATGCAGTCGGTCTATTTCTACCAACCTGCCTTGGTGCCCGGCTATGTCTACCCTTCCAACATTCGACTTTACTCAGTGGTGGTCCTGGGATGAAGCCTCTGCCTTTGCGACAAGCCGTGCTTATGACTACGTGCATGTGACAGGTATGGAGCTTTTATCGTTGAATATTCCACTGGTGACACAATGCTTCCATAAATAGCGGCTTACTGGTCAAGTGAGTGGCAGTTTGGAATCTGTTCACCTCCATTTCATAACATTTTTGTGTGCAGTGTATCGTGTTGCCCGCAATTACCCCAGTCTCGTGACAGCGCACGATTGGCAGTGGTACATCAACCAAGCTGTACTCACTGTTGCAACATTTACCGACGGCAATGTTGGATTTGCAGACGATGGACTCATGGGAGAGACCGTCATACGCTATCTGCTGAGCGATCTTCAACGAGAAGGGTTGACTCAAAATGCCACACTGGTTCAGAGTAGGATGGAAGCACGCTGGAAGATCTGGTCTACGGATCGATTCCCGTGCGTGTTTCTTCAACGTTGTACCTTCATGCATTCATCATTGTTCTCTCTAGGTTCGGTTCCGAGATGGCATGGGACTCGACTGGTCAGGAGGGCATTTATACGTGGTCCACCTTTTTCAACGATTCAGTAACTGCTCTCAACGCCCTCAATTCTATCATACGCATATCAGCCTGTGATTGCTCATTGGGGATATAATGGCAATGCTCGTCGTTACTGGTACATTCGTGTTATATTTCCACAGCATGTAATTGACAAAACTATAGGGACAATATATATGCAGGAAAACTTATGCGTTACGAGCGCCAAATTCACCACTACGGTAGTGGTTTGAATGCATTACCTTTGATCGCCGCCTTTGAAGCTTCTCCTACCGATTACTACCTTCTTCGAGCTGGATTTGGTGGTCTCAGTGGGCCGTTATCAAATATCGATGAGGACGGATTCGCTGCAGCTTCATTCGTGAGTGTCCACCGAATCTTCTCTTGCAGCTCACTCGCTCACTGCGTTTCTCGTAGCATGCTTTCCCGGACACTTTGGCCTGGGACGCTTACAGTGGAGACTACGGTATTTCAATCCGTTAAATAAGTTCTTATATGGAACTAATTGGCATTCAGGCCCTAACTTCTCGGGCCATTCGATGGGTATGGGCACTTTCATCATTAACCATCCCGATTTTGGCTGGCAAGCATTCGGAGGAAACATTATCTCCACTTCTCCTGCAGTTCAAGTCCAAATCAAGGATTCTATTCGTCGGAGGGTATTCATCGCACCTCTTGGCGCCCTACTTAGTCTCGGACGCTGGCGCGTTCTCCTGCAGTCAGCTACAACCCCACGGCACGGACGGTCACAATTACGATCACAGCAGTAGCAGATAGCACGACTGGCGCTGCTAGTGCCCCACATGGTAGACTGGTAATATCGCAGACAGCAGCTGTTGGCGGTGGCCTGTTGAAGCCGACTATCTCTTTGGCCACGGATGCAGGCGCGTTTGTCATCCCATTCACCAAACGGAGTTGGCACTGTGACATTGTCATAAGCCTGGATTTAAAGAAATTAAACCTCTACTGTAGTGTACTTGTATGCTTGAAGTGTAAGTGCTCTTAAAAACGCGCTATATCCATATATGATATATCGATCGTCGATCATTCCACTTGGTCTAGTCCGCTGGACATCGAGACTTGGAACACATCCTGGCCCAACGTTCAGATGGGAGGGAGGTTTATGGTCTGCGCAGTTGAACATTGCCAAGCGTACAGTAAGTACTCTGACAGTTGCCTTAGCCGCAATTGTCGTACTTATATTACCGCTTTTATTATGTTTGTGTTCAAAGACAATTACAGTATCCTGTCAGATCCTGTCAATGTACACGTAGCGCGGATCTCCGGGTATTGCGTGGCGTTGCGCAAACAAAGATGCGCATCACAACCTTCTATGGAAAACAATGTTTTTCTTGTGCCACCCCAGGCTCCAGATCCTGATGCACTGCAGCATGCCAGGTCAAAGGTTCCTTTTGTTTAGCAGGTCCTAGCTCTGGTGACAATGTATATAAGCAACATCATTTACTCCTTCTAGCATCTCGTCTTTTCTTTCGTTACTATTCCGAGGTATGTCCAAATTTCAGAATTCAGTCAGTTGCTCATCATTCTCAGATTTTAGTTGGTTGAGACGAATGGCTCTCCAGGCCACACATCCTATCCATTCACTACCCGTCGAAGTTTTGACCCAGATCTTCGGCTCATATTGCTCGCTGGATTCATGCTTTGCCGTGACTCTAGACCGTGGAGGAAAGATATCTACTCCCTCTCAGCCGTTAGCCAGAACCTGCTCGGTATGGAGGCAGATTGTATGTTCTCGATCGGAGTTCTGGTCTTCATTTGACCTAAATTTCGAGTTTATGATAACTCCCGAACTCTGCGACCTTCTTATCACCTACATTCGCCATTCGGGTGCTACTGTGACACTGCGTCTAAGCATTACGTTTCCGGATTCAGAGTCGCTGGAGGCAAGCTCTAGCAATGTCCCTACAGACATGCGCCTTGTGGTTCTTGATATACTGTTCGACCATTCAAACCGATGGCGCGACGTCCGTATTGACATTGGACCCAAGATATTGGCTCATGCGATCTCTCGCTTGACTTTGAGACCGAAGCCTTTGCATGGATACTTTCCCAAACTGGAGCGCTTGGACTCCCAGGACCAAGAGAGCGCATATTTCGATTACGCAGAAGAACAGTCGGAACGAAATCTGTTCCACATCTTTCGGCCTTGTCCCCAACTGCGTTCTCTTTCCGCTCACGATTCCTGGAGAGATGATCCTGTCGACTATTCGAATCTGACATATTTGAATCTTATGTATTACCGGGGACTTTCGCTTTCACCTCCACTTTCTCGCTGTCCACATCTTCGTCATTTTTCTATCGGCTGGTGCTCCATACCCGTGGACGGTGATTTCGACTATGATGGTGTCAACATATGGTCCAACGACAATCCTTTTCATCACCGAGGTATCACTAGATTATCTCTTCCGATGTACGACGTTCATTTTGGCCACGAAATCTGGGAGGACTTGCGCTTCCCGTCATTGAGCAGTCTTGATGTTGATCAAGTCGATAATTTGGGAGAAGGAACCACAGAACTTCTCTCCATGATTTCAAAGTCGGAATGCACTTTGCGTGTGTTGGGTATCGGGAAGATGTCAACGAGCATTTTGGCCAGGTTTCTCTCGGTGGCACCTTCCCTTCACAGCTTGAATTTGATGTCCCAATACTCCTACCACGCGTTGAGAGAAGAGGCAGAACAAATGTTTTCACCTTTGATGTGCAAGGAGTTAAAACTATCTGTCCCAGAGCTCTCTTCTCTCGTGGTCGAGTTTCATGGCTCCCATTTACATAGTAAATCGACTACAGATGTTGCTCAACAATTCCGGGATATGGTCGTCTCTCGACTCACACCTTCTCAGTTTGTCGAACTTCAGATATTGTGATCAATTCCAGACCAGCTCAATACCGGAAGTAGTAGATCTCGATGCTCTTTTTAAATTCTTCCGGGCTCATTGCGACAGCACGATCAAGGAAGACTTTCATCTTAAATTGACTTTCCAAGTAAATAGTAGTACAAAGAAATTGAATTGGTACGTTCACTATGTATCTTACAATATACAAATCTGTTAGGAATTAATCATGGTACCGTTCATTATTGAAAAGACAGAGGGGCAAATCTCTAAGGAGAATCGATATTCTTATTCTTCTCGTCGTGATTTTCGTTGCGGACTTCGTGGGCTTGAGTCTTTTCGTGTGCGCGCTGTGAAAGAGTTGGAACCCAGGATGCCGATTTCCAGGGCTTGACTCCAGATCTGTACATTTCGTCCACTTCCTCCAAAGTTAGGCCCTTCGTTTCCGGGATGAAGAAATACACATAGATGAAGGCAACAACGAGCATTGCACAGAAAATGAGGAGAATGAACGTTCCGATGCTAAAGAGAAACATTAGAGATGTTATGTAGTCTGGATGTCTTTCGCTTACTCAACGGCAATTTTTGGAGCAAAGAAACCTGTCAGTTTGTAGTCAGTGAGCTGCTTAATGGCCAAATGATGCCAAGGGAAAAAGCACAGAGCGTTCAGCCAGCAACCTCCAGAGCAGTTAAGCAAGACTGCTCTAAAGGTTTGATTTGACCGCTTTGGACTTTGCCCCGGATAATTACCCACCCAACAAAAAGTTCCAAACCTTTTCCTCTTAGTTAGCAGCTTCCTAGAACGATAGATATGAGTTGTATACTCACCCAATTCGTGGCACTTCCGAGAGCGATGGCTTTGGGCCGGATACGCAGAGGGAAAGATTCACCAAGGTACACCCATCTACATAGGAAGCACGTATTAGCTTAGTATACAGCTGCAGCATATAGTGAAGAGACACACGGAGTGGGACCCCAGAACATAGAGAAGCCGAAGACATGCAACACCGCGAACGCAATGAGCACATCCCCTCCTTGTTTATTACGCGAGGTCAGTTGGGCTTGATGTGTACCTGTTGGCGCGAGTGTAAAGTGACCGCTTACGCCGGCCTGATCAAGAACATGTATTAGACAACATATCAGAGCAAAATTGTTCACTGACAATGAGCGCGCACACGGCTTGCCAAGCTGCGCCGATGAGGAGAAGCCTTCTACGACCCGTTTTCTCAATCAGGTACTAGTTTTTCATTAGCATTGTGATGACAAGTTCAAGTAAGAAAACGCGTACCAAGCAAGGAATAGTACCGATAACTGATACTCCACCGAGAATCACTTGAATCACGTATGGACTCAACTGCGTCCCAGCAGACTGGAAGAATGTATCACCGTAGTAGTCTAAAGAGAAAAGGCAGTATGCCTATCAGTCGCAAACCACACGGTAATTTTGACTCACAATAGAAGTTTTGCCCATTAAGCTGTTGGAGGAATTGGAGCATCATTCCGTTCACAGTTCTCTTCCACAACCCGTTTTCGAGAGAGAAACATTCCATCCACGTCGCCTTCCCGCCTTCATTTTCTACGTCGATAGCGTATTGCAATTCATCGACATATCCCTCAACGAGGGGATCATCGAGAGGAACACTGTTCAGTGTGGCAATGACCCTACAGGCTTCTTCCCGTCTGCCAATACCGAGAAGATGACGCCTGAGAAAAAAACTTTGGCATAGGCAGACGAACGATAGAAGGAGGAAAACCTACGGCGATTCCGGCAGGAAAAAAATACCCGAGAGCAGAACGAATCCCCAAACCAACTGGAGACCAACAGGAATCTCCAAGAAGCAGGTCCTACATGTCAATGATAAGAAAATCTTTTGATAAAAACTGAAATTGAAAGCGGACCTGCAATGGCATGTGTTGCAAGATCCAAGATATAACTCAGGAAGATACTGAAATGAAATGGTTAAGCAATTAATCCAGGTAAAGGCATATTGACCCACCCAGAAATAATCTGCACCTGGTACAGCACCAACAGGGTTCCTCGGAGCGCCTTCGGAGCAGTCTCTCCATTGTAGAGTCTATATTAACAGGACGGTCAGTTCAATGCTTTCTTGTTATCGACGATTATCTCCACGCACGGTACAATAGCTAGTAAGGAAGTAAACGATCAGGGATCTGTTCTATCATCGAAGAGAACTACTGGACACACCAGACATCGCTCCAACGCCGAGACCAGCAATAAATCGTCCAATAGCTTATTTGCACTATGGAGTGCACTGTGGCCACCTGTATCACGACACCGACAGTGAAGACCCCAGCCCAGATGATGATAGTAGGTCGGCGACCAAAGCGATCAGCTGTGAATGCTTGTCCAAGGGCACCACTACACATCCGTTTGAACAACTCTGATCAACTGAGCATCGAAAAGAGAAGCTTACACAAAAGTACTGTAAGATGGCGATTCGTGAGCAAGGACATTTCGAAACAACAGGTAACCAGCCTACCCAGCGGACAAAAGAGACGTTATGATGGCTTGACGATCGCTGGAAAGCGTGAAAGATCCATCTGCATTCTCTTGACCGAATCGTTCCACAAAGTTAGGCATAATCAGAAGACCCTGTAGTCCACTCAGCAACGCAAAAATTCCCAGATGATGCAAGAGCCGTACAGAAATAACACCAATGTCATATCCGAACAAGCTAGAGGTTTGGAAGAGCAGTAGGGCAGACGTTCAATGGATGGGAGCATTAGTAAAAGACATAATATACGTACAATCCTGAGGAGGAGAAGGATCGGGAGCGAGAGAGAGGGTAAAAGGTGGAGGAAAAGATCAATCCAGTTTTTCAATCTCTTCATCGGCGCTGATACCAAGGAAATCTTACCTCCTACAAACAGAGCAACATTAGTCCAAAAAATCAAGAATGCATATCGTTTAAAACCCACCGAAAGCAACAAAGATTGCGAGGAGGATGGCCCTCCTATTCGTTGGGACCGCGGCTACCATGGTCAAAGTTCAGATAGACTTCAGCAAAGAGCGGTTTCGGAGAGGTTACTCTAGAACCACGAAGACGTGGGAAAGGCTCCAACAGGCTCCAACTTGCTTTTAAACCACGGGAAAAGGAAGGGTAAGATTCACAAGAGGAAGGCCGGATGCGGAGGACTGCTGCATAATGTATCAATATTCGCGTGAAGAGCATTCAGTAGGCGGGCCGGACACACAGAAAAACTTTGGGAAAAATGGCGTGCGTGACCATGTTCCCGCTGATGGACGCAGGAAGAACGAAGAGCGTCATTGCTTGTTGTTATCCTGTTAAATTTATTTCAGGAAGACGAAGAGGCGCAAAAATGAGAGAACAAGTCCTTACGGGGCTCAAGAATCATCTCCACGGACCGGGGTCTTGTTGTCCCGTTGTTATCCTCCCGCAGTCTTGCTTGAAGTTCAGAACAGGTGCCGATGCAAACGCTCCCTTGCATGGCTGAACACTTTATCATTTGGCAAAAGTAGTCAAAGAAAGCGAATGGAGGTCAGTGGAAGTGGCTCTGTGACCAGATTAGTTCTTGGATCGTTTCCTATAACATATGATATTGGAATCAGGCATCAGCCCCAGCTGCCCATTCCACATCGGCCCCGCAACAACTGGGTGCTGATCCTTGGTTTAACCATTGATTAAAGGGGTCTTCTAGCTCTAACAGGCACCTTCTCCCATTCAAACAATCCTCTGAAGAACCGAGGTCAAAGCGGGTCGTACTAAACGCTTGCACCTGATTCGGATGAGCCCCTATTGCTGTCGTGCTCCGATGAAGAAAATATTTTGATAGAAGAGCAGGTTCAAGGGCGCGACCCCATCCAATGGTGCAAAGCAGCTGCACTCTACTTAGTATGGTGACTGGTCGGGATTGAAAAGTTCCAACTTCACTTGCAATGTTGACATGCGAATGAATACGATTCCGATAGAAAAGATGGGTTTGACGAAATTTGAGCAGTTTCCGACGCAATATACGACTTGCGTCGCGAGAAAGTTAGGCAGAGACAAGCTTGGTCAACTTGGACTTGACGGTGAAGAATCTGAAGATGAATTTTCGGAAAGGTTCAGCTTTGACGTGCCGTTGATCTGCCGCCACGTTTTTTCTCGGAGTCCTCATCTTGCCCTCATCGTACTCATCCGCCTGCGGTTAGCAGTTAGTCTTCTTCCCATCTCAATATGTGCCACAGGATTTGCTGGTTGCACTTTTGGTACCGGTGTCGTCATAAATAACTGCGCACTACCGACTTAGGCTCGGAGCATCGCTAGTATGACAGGCTGCTTATGACCCTCATCTTCGCCTTGGTCTTCCCTGCAGTATTCTGCCTAGGCATTGCATTCGTTGCTGGTCTTTTCCGCATCCATCTTTCACCTCTCTCAATATCCATACCTGCATTTAAACTAGACCGCAGATCGAGATATCTTTCTGTTGGAGAGACCCACGTCATTTTCCATATTCCTTGTCGGAAACAACCACAATGGGCCTCTCTCTCTATCAATAACGTCGAGTATCGCTCCGTAGACAGCCAGCATTTCACCATTTCGAAAGTCTCTGTTATCCTTCGTTTCTTCCCGGTACTCTTATCCGAGAACAATATCCTATCGCAACCTGCGCTCATCTCGGTGACCCTAGATAATTTTTGCTTGCGGATTGCATCTTCGCAGCGTACCCCGTTATGGCTCGTCGCTTTACGGCGAAATTTGCTCAATACTATATTGAACGAAGAGACGCGGCGGCTCGACAATTTTGGGCTGAAGGTACTCTTCAGCATGTTGAATGCTAGAGGCAAGGACGAGTCGCGCATAACACATATCAGCACCCAATGGCACCTTCATAATCACGTCAGTTCCCAGCTCTACCAGTTCGGCCAGCTCACTGCTCAGCTCCGCCGAACTCGGGAAGATGATACTGGGACGTTCTCACTCATCGCTGAAGATTGTCATTGGATCCGGAGTCCCCAGAAAGCTGTCCGACGCTCTAACACGATTCTATCAGCGGTTATTCTTACTGCGAAAATGCCGTCTGCACTCCACACACTTTACGACTGTCCTATACCGACGCTCCAAAAACTTCTTTGTCTTGTAGAGGTCCATTTATCTCGCGCGGACGTCACCTTTGATTGTTTCCGTGTCTCTGACGCCGAGCCGCTGCAGCAGGGTGCGGAGTTTTTGCGCCAGAGCTTTGAGAAAAGTGCCCTGCCGTCTGCGCTCATGCACAGGCATTGGGTTTTGAAGACTATCCTGGCCGCGATCGGGCTGTGATAGAATCTCAGAGGACTCATCAACAACCTGCTCGAACATGAAGTCTGTTCGCAGGGTGTACTTGAGTCCCTTGTGCACGGTTTCCCCGCTATGGAGTAGACCTCGTTGTTGAAAAATCAATGCCCTCCCTGTCTTGGGCGCAACATCCAGAAGTTTAGGTTTCTCGCCCTTGGATCCGCCAGGGCTCCAAAAACGTGTGGCGCCACCTTCGAGGATGTCTGAAACTGATCCATTGAGATAGATTTGGATAGTCACTCGAGACATTCGACCGTCCGGAAGCTTCAGTTGACCATCCTCATGCTCTTTAAAGAAGTGGCCAGGCCCGTATCGCAAGAAGCTGAGCCGTTCATTCAGGCTAGTATGGGTCAGTAGGACCGAAATTCCTCATGAACCCAGACGAAAACTTACCCAACGAGATTCCACGTACCAACAACCTTCATTCTACTACCGCCTCCCACTATTCCGCTCCATTTGCTCCCCTCCTTTATCACCCCAATGTCCGTCTCAACAAACGGCAGTACCTTCTCGTACATCTTCCTCGCAGCATCATGATCGAACCGTAATATCCGGTCGTTGAATCTGTAATCCGTATTCAGCACCTGGTCCGTGGTTGCAAGCCCGTAGTGAAGCTTCGCAGGCTGCCAGCCTTTTCCGTCTTCCAATTCGGTGGATTCTGCAAGGCCTATGAGTTCTTCACATTCTTCCGGAGTGAAGAGTTCATCTATGACGAGAGCATAAGAGTCGGAATACCACTTTGCAAGTGGTGTAGAAGCAAAGTCGATGTACGAAACCGAGGGCTGGGGATGGGCAGATGGTGGTTTGGGTGTGGACATTAATAATAGTGCTGTGCGGATTGAAGGCTGTAGCGTGTCAATTAAGTCGCAATGTATAATCAGTAGTTGTATTCCGACGGTTTCTCAACATGGAGGTTTTGGCGGGAGACAATCCAATCCGATTATATTCGAATGGCGTTGGCGAACTCATAGAATCTACATACAACCAACCTGCAACGAATCATCTTGTGCTTTTCTTGACTTGCGTATTAATCTGACTCTGTCCTTTTCAGAACGAAACAACAGAATTGAATGCATTCACCGAGTGAAGGAGACCTCCAGAAAACGAAAGCTTTGAACGTTTATGTAGTACGCGTTGTACTGTTTTTCGGTTCATTGTTGCTTTTTGGATTCAAGTTCCGAGCCGTTGGCTGCAAAATGCCTTTTCCATGATTATACGCCTACAGAAAGATAATCATCCAGCTTCGAGGTCAAAGCTGGACATTGCAGATCACAACATGGCTGATACAGCCCAGCTGAAGGCTGCTGTCGAGATGGCACGTCAGCAGGAATACAGCTCAGCTGTATATTGGCAGATAGTCAAGTGTGCGTCAACCAGCTGTAGAGATATCAAGCTGCACGAATATACACCATAGAATATAGGAGGCGCAATCTAGCCCTGTTGAGCTGGAATACTTCATCAGGGAGCACACGGGACAAGAGGTAGACCCAGTGGCAGACACCGATGGAAATACTTCCAAAATCCGACAGCGGTGCTTTCAACGACCATGGGCAGTGTGGTTCACTGTTCGACACAAAAGCTTGCACAAATCATGGGTCTGGCCGCGTTCGTTGTCCTGGATTCTACTCGAGCGACCATGCGATTTTGACAGAAAATCGTAGCAACAAAGTCGCGTCGACGCAACTACGATTAAAAAGGATGTGCGAAACCGACAAATGAAGACGCGAACGGAAAGCATCATATATGAATCCTGGATTGCCCCTGGCTGCAGTTGCGGTCCCTTGAAGCAAAACGCAAATCACAGACTCGGGAATACTGCATTTACTGAGATGAGATGATTTTGGGAGCTCTGAACGCAGCGTGAGGTTCGCCAACGTCCAAGTCCAGAACGGCAGCTGGTCGCTAAGACGATCATTTTCTTCTGATTTCATCTTTCTGCATTTGGACTTCACGTGCGCGTGCGTGGAAGCTTCTCCATATTGCCGTCACTTAAGTCTAGTTGCCTTTCAAGGTTTCTGCCAATCCCTCCCTAACCTTCATTCAACAAACTCACTGCATAGCTATGGTCAGAAGCAGCAAGGACTTCGGCCGCCTTCGATCGGACTCTGATCCTCTCGCCCGCGTGCTTCTTCCTCCGCCAAACGAAAGTCCAGAAGAAAGAGAGCTACGAATAGCCCGCGAGAATGACGCCAAAAAGATCAGCGATGGAATTGACGAAATGATCAGGCAAGAAAGGATAGAGCGTAAGAAGTCGCGCGCCGAGGTTAACGTGCTTCTTTTGGGTCAGTCGGAAAGTGGGAAGAGCACAACTTTGAAGCGTAAGTTGCGCGTTTACTACGGTCTTTTTCGTCGAAAAATCCACTAGCTTGCTTGAGGAAGGTGGGTATAAAATTCATCTCGCAAAAACTACGTGGAACTGACTACGTCTTAGCCTCCGGGATGTATTCCCTCGACGCTTTTTCACTCTCCGTTCTAGGTTGCGACGACCGCTCTTTCGCTGACCATTTTCCTCAACAGAATTCCAGCTGCTTCACACACCGTCTGCATTTCACGCGGAACGTATTGCGTGGAGAGCAGTAATCTATCTAAATCTAGTGCGATCAGTGAGACGGTATGGGCACTAATCCCCGGTCCCTGCATTTATCTTAACCTCGCTGCTTGAATTTCAGAATCCTCGACGCCTTGTCACCGGAAGCAGACGCTGATGACCATGAAGACGAAACTGCTGAGGACGCGGCCAGTGTAATCATATCTTCCAATGGCCGTCCACCCTCCGCGATATCAGGCACCAAAGTGCCCAACTACGATATGTACCGTCAACGTCTAGAACCACTCATACAGTTGGAGGAGAGATTGACCCGTCTTCTTACTGCACCCGACGAAGACGAGCCAACGCATCTCCCTCTTTCATGGCAAGATCACGGTTCAACCAATGGTTCTTTCACCAAATCGAATGGTCGACCAACTCCCACAATCACGATTCCTCAAAATAATTCACATTCACAGTCCCTGCCAGTTTCGCCAACTACGCGTTCATCCCCTACGCGCACTCCCAACGGTACTAGTTCATGGAAGGGCAGAGAGGTCGCCGTTCACACGTCAACAAACTGGAGAAAGGCATTTGCGCTCGGAGGCAATCGATCCAAGAGTCCGAAGAGTGCGCATTCCGGAGAAATCGAAGGCTGGTGGGAAGATCCGGACGATCCAGTACATGCCTTGAATGCCTGCGCTCCTGCCATGCAGGACCTATGGAAAGATCCCTGTGTACGTCAAAGACTCGAAGAAAAAAGGCTGAGACTGGAAGAAAGCGCTGGATTGTACGTTCGTCGTCCTCACTGCGGTGACGCCCGCTAATGGTCCATATTCTAGTTATTTGAACGAGATACCTCGCATTACAGCCAAGAAATACATCCCAACCGATGGTATGTATTATCCTCGCTGACATTTTTTTTTTGTACTAATGTTTCCGATAGCTGATGTTCTCAAAGCGAGGCTAAAGACAATCGGAGTCATCGAGCATTCGTTTCACATCTCTTCTGGCACCAACCGGGTGTACAATGGAAAATTTACGATGTTGGTGGAGCTCGGAACCAACGACACGCCTGGGCGCCCTATTTTGAAGGTAAGTGGATGAGAGTTATATGATTTACGCTAACACCGATGTCAACAGATGGTGAGCGCAGTTTTCCCGTCTCCGCAATCTGTCCGCGGGCTCAGGGAATTATATGTCTTACTCCAACTTTTAATAGTGAACGCCATCATATTTTTGGCTCCGATATCAGCTTTTGACCAAGTGTTGACGGAAGTAAGTGGAGCGAGGAGATAGATGACTTGTATTTCTTCTAACTTTCTTGCTCTCCTAGGACCACCGTGTCAACAGGCTAGAAGACTCTCTTTTGCTCTGGAAGGGAGTAACTTCAAATAAACTTTTGGCCAATGTGAATATTGTGCTATTCTTGAACGTAAGCTTCAGCTTTTTCCTGTCATGGCCTTTACTGATGGAAATTATTCCAGAAATGTGACCTTTTACAGGTATGTTGTTCTCGTTCTGTCCCAGTCCTTGTACCCGCGACATAGAATCATTCTGACTTGTTTATACACAGGATAAGCTAGATGCCGGTGTCCGGTTAAACCACCACATGGTGTCATATGGGGACAGGCCCAACGATTACGACTCTGTATCAAAATGTATGTCAATCCTTGTGTTTTCTCTTCCTAATGATACCTAATATAGAATATCTTCTATATAGACTTTCGCAACAAGTTTGGCGCTATTCACCAATCTGTTACGCCTAACAAAGAGCGGGAGCTATACAGTAAGAACCCTGGGCCCTTTTCTTGCTTACCGCTAATTCAGAATATTCTCTCTTCCAGTTCATTTGACAGCTGTTACTGATACAAGTCGTACGGTGACTATCATTGCTGATGGTATGTCTCATCCATCTATGTCGCTTTTGAAGCTTAATCTTTCCTTGAAGTACGGGATATCATTATTAGAGGGAACCTCCGATCCCTCAGATTAGTATAACCACCTTCTAAGATTCTCGATTATATCTTCTCTATTTTATTAAGTGTATATATATATGCTTCCTCTTCATTATGAACCATCGCAAACCATATATCTTTGTTGTTGTTCTAATATCTGCAAATCTTCTTTCCATTATACTGGCTATCTGTATCATTTGTCGTACGGGATCTTTCTTTCAATATGTGCCTTTTCCATTGCATCACTGTATGTAACTTACCTCCAATAAGTCGAGTCCTTCTGTCATACTTTCAAATCGTTTTTCGTGTTTCATTAGTTTAGTATGTTACAGTATACATCTCCATATGCCAGCTTCAACCAATAAAATAACGCGATATGTAGATGGTTTAGTATTGCCAGCTTTGACCGGTGACACGTGGAACGTGAGCTGATTTTGCTCGCGTGGTTCAGTTCCGCTTGCATGTCGATACGTAGGGCAGTCTCTTTCGCTCTAGCTTCCAAGACTCCATATTGCCGCCGGCGCATACACTTTACTCATCAAAGAATGCATTCCACTCACCCTTCATTGACCGTAGTTTCGACTTCCGGTGCGCTTGTTGGAAATCGATGCAACGACGGGGACGAATCTAATTTATTTACCAGATGCACCTGGTGCGATTGGACCTTACTCTCAGGCTATCAAAGTCGGGGATCTTCTGTTTGTATTCTGGATGCATCCCATCGGACCCTACTAGCGGTCAAGTTGTCGAAGGGATCGAAGAGCAGGCAACGCAAGCCCTTGAAGAACTTGCATACTGTCGTTAAAAGCTGTGGATCAGATATGGGAAAGGTTGTGAAACTTACTGCAAGTCAAGCTTACATCTTATGCCAAGATGTTAAATAATCTTTACCGATGTTTTTCAGGTCTTTTTGGAAGACATGAAATGACTTTGTTACCGTTAACGGCATCTACGCAGCTGCGTTTGGTTCTCACAAAACCTGCTCGCTCTGCGGTCGAGGTTTCCCGTCTTCCGAAAGATGTTCTTGTCGAGGTTGAATGCATCGCAAGGTTCGTTTGTCTAGGAATTCCGATATACATTGCTGCTCACCTATCGACTCTAGTTTGAAATAATTCATCTCATTTGCCTTGAAAATGCCAAACGTACACGCCGGGAATGGTTTAGAGCGAATGCTGCATGCTCTAATGTACTTGTAGTAATGCTGTATTTCATTGTTCTCAAAAAACAAGGTAGAAGATCTCAAACGCCGCATTAGTTCGAGCTTCGCGCGTCGATTTGCGTATAGGCTTGCTGTCCAAATGCGCCCCGAGGCCCGCACCGCAAAAATCGATTATGTAACTTAAATCCCACTAAGTCCAGGCCAGGCCTTAGAAATTAGAATACTTACAATAACACTAGATTTTTCAATTTTGAATCATGTATGTGTCAACGAAGTCTTCTTAGCGTTATGTACTGTCCGACCAATCGTTCAGGTTCGAACCCGTTGTACAGGTGTTTAGCCAGCTAAACCGACCCAAAGGGCCGTTTTTTCATGTTTGACAAAAAGGTACTGGGAGGTACGTATCAAGAAAGGGAAGGAGGTCCAAGGGAAACCGAAACTAGTGCTATGAGGCTAAGAGTGATTCGGCAGATGTTGGTTTTGGTTGTTCCGGCGAGACGCAAGCATGGCGTTGAGCACGAAGGGGTTTTTGCGAATATAGATCTGGAAGGTGGCTGACGCCCACCTCCCAGCTGCTTGGATTGCGTGAGGCGGGTCGCCATCTTCAGCCATTGCTGTAGCGCCCCCGGCTCGCATTGACTGACCTGCCCAGCGGGAGTCTGGTTCAACTGCACGCAGTCTGCGCATAAACCAGGACCTGGTGGGCACGGAGCCCAGTGAAGTGATCCAAAGGTGGGGGTGGAAGGGGAAGCGGTTATCGCGCAGGAGAAGGTATTGCTGGAAAATCCATAGTGGGTGGAGATTCCATTTTGGTAGAATGATGATACGATTCCCTTCAAATAACCTGTCGGCTTTGTGATGTGGGAGCCAAAAGGAGAAGCCATCGTTGCCTACGAACTCCACTGAGTCCCACAGGGTGACCTTTCTGAGGTTCCGGATTTCAGGGTTGTCTGGCAGCGTGAGTTTGCCAAGGCGCAACAACCCGCATGTACCGGTGATCAGCATGATTGCAAAGAGGACATGGTCATATGAGGAGAAAGGGGTCAAGGAGTTCTGGACATCGAGGAGGTGTTTTCTGGTTAGAGGCTGCTTCCTGCGAATTGGTTTGCTTCGGAGTTTCTTCATTCCTGACAGTGTTTTCTTGACTAGGGATGAGTTACGGTTTTGACGTACATCCGGGAAGTAGACCTTGAGTCGGTCGCAAATTCCCGATAGGTAGGAGCCAATGGAGCGGGGTTCAATGTGGTGGGACATATAAACCACGAAGAACGACAGGGTGTCAGGGGTGGGGTCTAGCGGGAACAAATGTAATGAGCAGAATGAGACATAAGAGTTGACGTGGGAGTTATAAGTGTTTTGAGAGGAGACATCGGAGGCAAGGCCTAACGCAATGTTACGACCTTGTACGAGCTCCTCCATGGACCAGGCCTCCCGTACAGGCTGCCTGGTCGATAAAGAACCTAGGTTCATTTTTTGATCTCCCCCAACGTCAGTCGTGGGGTTTCCAAATTGTGGATGATGATACCCGGTTGTAAAAGTCGCGCAGTCCGGAAGTCGGATCGTGAAAGCGCATCTGCCATTGTGTTCTGGGTGCCCGGGATGTGTACAATGCGTAAATCGATGTGGGAATCGATGAGGATGTCAACAACCACAATTAGTATGGGGTTATAATTGGGCAGGGCACGGAGGGGCTGGAACATATCGACTGTATTGGAGCTATCGGAACGGAAGGTGAAGCGGAAGGGTTGTTCTGCAGTGCCTCTGTGATCTTCTGAGGATACTAGCCATCTGAGGGCGGCGAGAACGGTGATTGCTTCCCAGTAGAATATAAAGGGTGCCATTGCTGATGAAGAGTCGGTTTCCCCTGCGAATCCTAGACAGTGCTCCGGTACCCAGAAAGCCAGTCCCTCAAGACAAGCATCTCCGAACACAACGAGGTCGAATTCCATGAGCGGGTCCCAGTCCGAGTTCGCGAAAAGAAGGACGCCAGACGAGGCCTCGACGTGCTTCGCGAACCAGGTAAGGTCGTCTTCAACGGCTTTATTCACAAAAATCTGAGCGGGCTGCACAGATTTTCCCTTCATTTTCTCATATACGTTCGCGAGGGCTGGGCGTAAGAGCGGGAAGACATTCAGGGACCAGTTGATCCAACCGGTCAACTGCTGCCATTCTTGGAGGGTCCTCCGGCGCGACCCTGCAAACTTCATCACCTGCGCCACCAACTCTTCCTTACTGTCAGCTGGCAGAGTCACCGTTAGCTCGTTGGTGTCGACTTCGAGACCAATGATGGTCAGTGTTGCACCCCAAACCTGCTTGGACTGCTTGTGGGGAATACCGAGGAAATCCCAGAGTCGAAGTAGTTTGACCTGCTCTCGGGGGAGCAACAGGCCATACGGTTCGTACATTTCCATGTCTCCATCCAGCCCGACGCTAAAGCAATCATCCATGAAGCAACACAGGAGGGCTATGCAGTAGATATATATTGCGATCCACACTACAAGCCCCATAACCGAGTTCCAGATTTGGGGTGAACCGCTGGACCCGAAGCACGCTCTCCAGTCAACGAATCGTCTCTTCGTCGACTTGTCCGAGGTGCCCTGCTCGTTCTCTGCCCTCGTTGGCATCCCAGTTGTGACGACCTGCTTCACTTGCCATAGAGGGTGCATTGGGAGTAGGCGGAACGCGTTGGAGACGTCGGATTTCCAAAGAACTAGTCGCTTCCCCGGGTTCTGCTTTGAAAAAGCGAGAAGGAGGGGAAGGAAAACGATGAGTGAGTCCAGTCGATTACCCTTCGTTTGACTTTTATCGACCATGTTGTTTTGACAGTACTTGCCCGCGGACTGGTGAGCAACGAGCCTCAAGTCTTCAGAGTGCGGTTTAGGGACCGCTATGACGGGTGTCGAATACATTCCCTCGAGCAGGTCAGGCCCAAATGCAGGTGAATGCCTTCCTAATGCTGCCTCTAGTTCGCACTGTTCGTTAATAAAGTCTCGCTCCTTTGTCGACGGTAGTGGGGCCCACGAGTTGTCCCAGGTGGTTGGAAACTTGTCGCGTGGACGGGTTGAGGCCCAGGGCCAGAATCCATCCCTCAACCCTACTAGCACTGACTGGACAAAGGGTCGGTTTGGGTGAGTCTTCAGTAGGGCTTCGAGTCGGTCTGTACTGATGGGAGTGTCTACTCGGAACAGGTGAGGGTTTCGTTGTATAGTCACCCATGCTGGACCCTCGTATTCGTCCGGTGCAGGTCGAGGGAGTGGGTCGTCGTGTAATGTGAACTGTGCCGTCCTGCTCCCTATCGGCTTTTCATCCTTTCTAAAACCAAAACCTCTTCTAAACTTCGGCAGGTCAGGTCGAGTGACCTGCCCTACCGCTCCTGTTCTCTCTCCTTCCTCATCTTCCCCCTCATCCGCATTCTCTATCCCCTCGTATTCCACGGCGGCTTTCCAGAAGCTCGTGAGGGGCAAGCAACTAGCCGTTGGCTCAGTTGGCCCCTGCTCACTTCTTGCTTCTTTGCTTGCACTTGTTCGCTCCATGCCCCTTTTCACCGCACTCCGAACACTGGTGTTTCCTCTCGCAGCCATCGCATTCCCCACGGTTGAACTTTTTGCATACTTCTTTGGCTCGGTTGCGCGACCGAGAGCTTTGTTTGCTAGGTTCACCCGAGGAAGTAGATTGAGATTGGCTGGGGGCCATTCCACCGGCGATGATGTACCTGTCTCTGAAGCCAGCGATTTCGGGGTGGGCGTCGACGTCGTCAAAGAGGATGTCCCTCCTAGCACCGATGAGCTGGCGGACGGCTTTATCGTATCGAATGATATTCGGTTGGAGGTATCCTGGGAAGTTGTTGAAGTGTCGCTGAACGTGAAGCTTGTATGCTTGGAGTTCGTTCCGACGGTCTGCGAAAACAAAACAGACTGCCTCCTTATAGGCATACCAGGCTTGGAGCCAGGCGACTCGGTTTGTGACGGCTTTGGTGGCGGTTGGTTTAGCGAGGGTAGTTCCTGCGAGAGCCTCGGCGAATTCGTTGGAGGGGGTTCGCATCGAATCTTGGCTATCGAAGTCCAAGATGAGCGCAAGGACTTCCCCGAGGTCGATGTACTCGTCTCTGAGTACTGGTTTCCACAGTTTCCTAGGCCAGATAGGCACTCCTCCTCCTCTCTCCATGCTGTCGATGGCTCCATCGAGGTCACGTTTGTGATTCTCGATTTTTCGACTGATAAGCTGGTGCCTCGGTGAGAGGAGGGACTCCCGGATAATCGCTGCAGCAGCCCAATCGCAGAGGGCCAAGTCGAGTTTCGCCTTTTTCGTAGGCCCAACTTTTTGTTCAGGGGCATCGTCTTCATCTTCTTCGTCGGAGGAGTCTGGTCAAGCTCTCCTAGCGGGTATGGCTGGAGTCTCTCCTCCAAGGTTTTCCTCTTCTGCTGTACCCCTCCCTGTCGGAGCCTCTCCTCCAGGGTTTCCTTCTTCTGCTCTCCCCCTGCCGGCAGCATCCTGTTGCTCCCTGGGAACAATGGGCGGATCGACTCCAAACCTTCCAGAAGGGTTCTGCTCGGGTCTACCTCCGGCAGGTCTGTTGGGTGCGATGAAAGCCAATCCATTAAGGATGTCCCTGAAGGCCGGGAGTCGGGGGAGTTCTCTCCCTTGGGTGAGGTCTCGCCGGGCACCTTCTTGTTCTGCTCGACGGGTACGCTTCTCGTAGTCGTCGATGCTCTCGTACCAAGTATTGAGAGCGTCTCCGAGGCTGTGGGCTCCATAGAGATTGAAGCGGTCGAAGATGCTGGTAAGGTATAGTCGCATGTCGCGACGGCCGATATCTGGGATGATATTCCCTGCGACGACTCGGTCGAAGATAGTCTGAAGACCTTTCGTGGTGACTTGGGTAATTTCCGACATTGGCGCTCCAAGAGGAGGGAGCGCAGGGAGGAGCGACGCTCCTTCTCCTGGTTGGGGCTGGTTTCGGACATTAGTCATGGAAGAAATTTTCTTTCAGTTGATTCGATAGATGGCACAAGGTGCTTATACAATGACGAGCGATCTAACTAGTACAATCGGTGAGGAGAAGAAAAAGAGAGAGAAAATAGAAAGTGTAAGTAGAGTAGAAAAATGAGGAAGAGAAATAATACAACTATACCTAGTACGATCGGTGAGGAGAAGAAAAAGAGAGGTGGGTACTAGGTAGGGGACTCGTAGTAAATATATCTACAGACTTCCCACAATCACGATTCCTCAAAATAATTCACATTCACAGTCCCTGCCAGTTTCGCCAACTACGCGTTCATCCCCTACGCGCACTCCCAAACGGTACTAGTTCATGGAAGGGCAGAGAAGGTCGCCGTTCAACGTCAACAAACTGGAGAAAGGCATTTGCGCTCGGAGGCAATCGATCCAAGAGTCCGAAGAGTGCGCATTCCGGAGAAATCGAAGGCTGGTGGGAAGATCGGACGATCCAGTACATGCCTTGAATGCCTGCGCTCCTGCCATGCAGGACCTATGGAAAGATCCCTGTGTACGTCAAAGACTCGAAGAAAAAAGGCTGAGACTGGAAGAAAGCGCTGGATTGTACGTTCGTCGTCCTCACTGCGGTGACGCCGCTAATGGTTCCATATTCTAGTTATTTGAACGAGATACCCTCGCATTTACAGCCAAGAAATACATCCCAACCGATGGTATGTATATCCTCGGCTGCATTTTTTGTACTAATGTTTCGATAGCTGATGTTCTCAAAGCGAGGCTAAAGACAATCGAGTCATCGAGCATTCGTTTCACATCTCTTCTGGCACAAACGCGGGTGTACAATGGAAAATTACGATGTTGTGGGAGCTCGGAACCAACGACAACGCCTGGGCGCCCTATTTTGAAAGTAAGTGGATTGAGAGTTATATGATTTACGCTAACACCGATGTCAACAGATGGGAGCGCAGTTTTCCCGTCTCCGCAATCTGTCCGCGGGCTCAGGAATTATATGTCTTACTCCAACTTTAATAGTGAACGCCTCATATTTTTGGCTCCGATATCAGCTTTGACCAAGTGTTGACGGAAGTAAGTGGAGCGAGGAGATAGATGGACTTGTATTTCTTCTAACTTTCTTGCTCTCCTAGGACCACCGTGTCAACAGGCTTAGAAGACTCTCTTTTGCTCTGGAAGGGAGTAAACTTCAAATAAACTTTTTGGCCAATGTGAATATTGCTGCTATTCTTGAACGTAAGCTTCCAGCTTTTTCCCTGTCATGGCCTTTACTGATGGAAATTATTCCAGAAATGTGACCTTTTACAGGTATGTTGTTCTCGTCTGTCCCAGTCCTTGTACCCGCGACATAGAATCATTCTGACTTGTTTATACACAGGATAACTAGATGCCGGTGTCGGTTAACCACCACATGGTGTCATATGGGGACAGGCCCAACGATTACGACTCTGGTATCAAAATGTATGTCAATCCTTGGTGTTCTCTTCCTAATGATACCTAATATAGAATATCTTCTCATATAGACTTCGCAACAAGTTTGGCGCTATTCACCAATCTGTTACGCCTAACAAAGAGCGGGAGCCTTATACAGTAAGAACCCTGGCCCTTTTCCTTGCTTACCGCTAATCAGAATATTCTCCTCTTCAGTTCATTTGACAGCTGTTACTTGATACAAGTCGTACGGTGACTATCATTGCTGATGTATCTCATCCATCTATGTCGGCTTTTGAAGCTTAATCTTTCCTTGAAGTACGGGGATATCATTATTAGAGGGAACCTCCGATCCCTCAGATTAGTATAACCACCTTCTAAGGATTCTCGATTATATCTTCTCTATTTTATTAAGTGTATATATATATGCTTCCTCTTCATTATGAACCATCGCCAAACCATATATATTTGTTGTTGTTCTAATATCTGCCAAATCTCTTTCCATTATACTGCTATCTGTATTCATTTGTCGTACGGATCTTCTCTTCAATATGTGCCTTTTCAATTGCATCACTGTATGTAACTTACCTCCAATAGTCGAGTCCTTATGTCATATTTCAAATCGTTTTTCGTTGTTTCATAGTTTAGATATGTTACAGATATACATCCTCCATATGCCAGGCCTCAACCAATTAAAATACGGGATATGTAGATGGTTTGAGTATTGCCAGCTTTGACGTGAACGTGGAACGTGAGCTGATTTTGCTCCGCGTTGGTCAGTTCCGCATTGCACATGTCGATAGTTAGGGCAGTCCTCTTTCGCTCTAGACTTCACAAGACTCCATTATTGCGCCAGCGCCATACACTTTACTCATCAAAGGAAGCATTCCACTCACCCTTCACTTGACCGTAGTTTTCGACTTCCGTGCGCTGTTGAAATCGATGACAACGCGGGGACAATCTAATTTACTTTACCAGATGCACCTGGTGCGATTTTGGACCTTACTCTCAGGTATCACAACGTCGGGGATCTTCTGTTTATCTGGATGCATCCCATCGGACCTACTAGCCGGTCAAGTTGTCGAAGGGAATCGAAGAGCAGGCAACGCAAAGCCCTTGGGAAGAACTTGCAATACTGTCGTTAAAGGCTGTGGATCAGATTATTGGGAAAGGTTGCTGGAAAAACTTACTGCAAGTCAAGCTACATCTTATGCCAAGATGTTAATAATCTTTACCGACTGTTTTTCAGGTCTTTTTGAAAGACATGAAATGACTTTGATTACCGTTAACGGCATCTACGCCGCTGGCGTTTTGGTTCTCACAAAACCTGGCTCGACTCTGCGGTCGAAGGTTTCCCGCTCTTCCGAAAGATCGTTCTTGTCACGGAGGCTTGGAATGCAACTCGCAAGGTCTATGTCTAGGAATTCCGATATACATTGCCGGGTTGTCACCTATCGACTCTAGTTTGACAATAAAAAGGGTTCAATCTCATTTGCCTTGAAAATGCCAAAACGTACACGCCGGAATAGATTTAGAGCGAATGCTGGCATGGCTCTAATGTACTATGTATAATGCTGGTATTTCAATTGTTCTCAAAAAACAAGGTAGGAAGAATCATCAAACGCCCGCATTAAGTTCGAGCTTCGCGGCGTCGATTTGACGTATAGCTTGCTGTCCAAATGCCGCCCCGAGGCCCGCACGCAAAAATCGATTAATGTAACACTTAAATCCCACTAAGTCCGGCCAGGCTTAGAAATTAGAATACTTACAATAAACACTAGATTTTTTTTTTCCCAAAAATTATTTATGAATCATGTATGTGTCACACGAGTCTCTCTTAGCGTTATGTATTCTGTCCGACCCAATCGTTCAGTGTCGAACCGTTGTACAGGTGTTTAGCCAGCCTACAACCGACCCAAATGGCCGTTTTTTTTCGTGTTTGACAAAAAGGTACTGGGAGGTACGTATCAAGAAAAGGGATAGGAGTCCAAGGTGAAACCGAAAACCTAGGCCAAACTACAGGGGAGGAGAACTGAGAGACAATCTCGTATCGAAGGGTGGGCAACGACCGAGCGATCTTAACAATGTCCGTCTCAACAAACGGCAGTACCTTCTCGTACATCTTCCTCGCAGCATCATGATCGAACCGTAATATCCGGTCGTTGAATCTGTAATCCGTATTCAGCACCTGGTCCGTGGCTGCAAGCCCGTAGTGAACCTTCGCAGGCTGCCAGCCTTTTCCGTCTTCCAATTCGGTGGATTCCGCAAGGTCTATGAGTTCTTCACATTCTTCCGGAGTGAAGAGTTCATCTATGGCGAGAGCATAAGAGTCTGAATACCACTTTGCAAGTGGTGTAGAAGCAAAGTCGATGTAGGAAACCGAGGGCTGGGGATGGGCAGATGGTGGTTTGGGTGTGGACATTAATAATAGTGCTGTGCGGATTGAAGGCTGTAGCGTGTCAATTGAGTCGCAGTGTATAATCAGTAGTTGTATTCCGACGGTTTCTAAACATGGAGGTTTTGGCGGGAGACAATCCAATCCGATTATATGCGAAGGAATCTACACACAACCAACCTGCAACGAATCTATCTATTAATCTCTGTCCTTTTCAGAACGAAACAACGAAACTGAATGCATTCACCGAGTGAAGGAGACCTCCAGAAAACGAAAGCTTTGAACGTTTATGCAGTACGCGTTGTACTGTTTTTCGGTTCATTGTTGCTTTTTGGATTCAAGTTCCGAGCCGTTGGCTGCAAAATGCCTTTTCCATGATTATAAGCCTACAGAAAGATAATCATCCAGCTTCGAGGTCAAAGCTGGACATTGCAGATCACAACATGGCTGATACAGCCCAGCTGAAGGCTGCTGTCGAGATGGCACGTCAGCAGGAATACAGCTCAGCTGTATATTGGCAGATAGTCAAGTGTGCGTCAACCAGCTGTAGAGATATCAAGCTGCACGAATATACACCATAGAATATAGGAGACGCAATCTAGCCCTGTTGAGCTGGAATACTTCATCAGGGAGCACACGGGACAAGAGGTAGACCCAGTGGCAGACACCGATGGAAATACTTCCAAAATCCGACAGCGGTGCTTTCAACGACCATGGGCAGTGTGGTTCACTGTTCGACACAAAAGCTTGCACAAATCATGGGTCTGGCCGCGTTCGTTGTCCTGGATTCTACTCGAGCGACCATGCGATTTTGACAGAAAATCGTAGCAACAAAGTCGCGTCGACGCAACTACGATTAAAAAGGATGTGCGAAACCGACAAATGAAGACGCGAACGGAAAGCATCCTATATGAATCCTGGATTGCCCCTGGCTGCAGTTGCGGTCCCTTGAAGCAAAACGCAAATCACAGACTCGGGAATACTGCATTTACTGAGATGAGATGATTTTGGGAGCTCTGAACGCAGCGTGAGGTTCGCCAACGTCCAAGTCCAGAACGGCAGCTGGTCGCTAAGACGATCATTTTCTTCTGATTTCATCTTTCTGCATTTGGACTTCACGTGCGCGTGCGTGGAAGCTTCTCCATATTGCCGTCACTTAAGTCTAGTTGCCTTTCAAGGTTTCTGCCAATCCCTCCCTAACCTTCATTCAACAAACTCGCTGCATAGCTATGGTCAGAAGCAGCAAGGACTTCGGCCGCCTTCGATCGGACTCTGATCCTCTCGCCCGCGTGCTTCTTCCTCCGCCAAACGAAAGTCCAGAGGAAAGAGAACTACGAATAGCCCGCGAGAATGACGCCAAAAAGATCAGCGATGGAATTGACGAAATGATCAGGCAAGAAAGGATAGAGCGTAAGAAGTCGCGCGCCGAGGTTAACGTGCTTCTTTTGGGTCAGTCGGAAAGTGGGAAGAGCACAACTTTGAAGCGTAAGTTGCGCGTTTACTACGGTCTTTTTCGTCGAAAAATCCACTAGCTTGCTTGAGGAAGGTGGGTATAAAATTCATCTCGCAAAAATACGTGGAACTGACTACGTCTTAGCCTCCGGGATGTATTCCCTCGACGCTTTTTCACTCTCCGTTCTAGGTTGCGACGACCGCTCTTTCGCTGACCATTTTCCTCAACAGAATTCCAGCTGCTTCACACACCGTCTGCATTTCACGCGGAACGTATTGCGTGGAGAGCAGTAATCTATCTAAATCTAGTGCGATCAGTGAGACGGTATGGGCACTAATCCCCGGTCCCTGCATTTATCTTAACCTCGCGGCTTGAATTCCAGAATCCTCGACGCCTTGTCACCGGAAGCAGACGCTGATGACCATGAAGACGAAACTGCTGAGGACGCGGCCAGTGTAATCATATCTTCCAATGGCCGTCCACCCTCCGCGATATCAGGCACCAAAGTGCCCAACTACGATATGTACCGTCAACGTCTAGAACCACTCGTACAGTTGGAGGAGAGATTGACCCGTCTTCTTACTGCACCCGACGAAGACGAGCCAACGCATCTCCCTCTTTCATGGCAAGATCACGGATCAACCAATGGTTCTTTCACCAAATCGAATGGTCGACCAACTCCCACAATCACGATTCCTCAAAATAATTTACATTCACAGTCCCTGCCAGTTTCGCCAACTACGCGTTCATCCCCTACGCGCACTCCCAACGGTACTAGTTCATGGAAGGGCAGAGAGGTCGCCGTTCACACGTCAACAAACTGGAGAAAGGCATTTGCGCTCGGAGGCAATCGATCCAAGAGTCCGAAGAGTGCGCATTCCGGAGAAATCGAAGGCTGGTGGGAAGATCCGGACGATCCAGTACATGCCTTGAATGCCTGCGCTCCTGCCATGCAGGACCTATGGAAAGATCCCTGTGTACGTCAAAGACTCGAAGAAAAAAGGCTGAGACTGGAAGAAAGCGCTGGATTGTACGTTCGTCGTCCTCACTGCGGTGACGCCCGCTAATGGTCCATATTCTAGTTATTTGAACGAGATACCTCGCATTACAGCCAAGAAATACATCCCAACCGATGGTATGTATTATCCTCGCTGACATTTTTTTTGTACTAATGTTTCCGATAGCTGATGTTCTCAAAGCGAGGCTAAAGACAATCGGAGTCATCGAGCATTCGTTTCACATCTCTTCTGGCACCAACCGGGGTGTACAATGGAAAATTTACGATGTTGGTGGAGCTCGGAACCAACGACACGCCTGGGCGCCCTATTTTGAAGGTAAGTGGATTGAGAGTTATATGATTTACGCTAACACCGATGTCAACAGATGGTGAGCGCAGTTTTCCCGTCTCCGCAATCTGTCCGCGGGCTCAGGGAATTATATGTCTTACTCCAACTTTTAATAGTGAACGCCATCATATTTTTGGCTCCGATATCAGCTTTTGACCAAGTGTTGACGGAAGTAAGTGGAGCGAGGAGATAGATGAATTGTATTTCTTCTAACTTTCTTGCTCTCCTAGGACCACCGTGTCAACAGGCTAGAAGACTCTCTTTTGCTCTGGAAGGGAGTAACTTCAAATAAACTTTTGGCCAATGTGAATATTGTGCTATTCTTGAACGTAAGCTTCAGCTTTTTCCTGTCATGGCCTTTACTGATGGAAATTATTCCAGAAATGTGACCTTTTACAGGTATGTTGTTCTCGTTCTGTCCCAGTCCTTGTACCCGCGACATAGAATCATTCTGACTTGTTTATACATAGGATAAGCTAGATGCCGGTGTCCGGTTAAACCACCACATGGTGTCATATGGGGACAGGCCCAACGATTACGACTCTGTATCAAAATGTATGTCAATCCTTGTGTTTTCTCTTCCTAATGATACCTAATATAGAATATCTTCTATATAGACTTTCGCAACAAGTTTGGCGCTATTCACCAATCTGTTACGCCTAACAAAGAGCGGGAGCTATACAGTAAGAACCCTGGGCCCTTTTCTTGCTTACCGCTAATTCAGAATATTCTCTCTTCCAGTTCATTTGACAGCTGTTACTGATACAAGTCGTACGGTGACTATCATTGCTGATGGTATGTCTCATCCATCTATGTCGCTTTTGAAGCTTAATCTTTCCTTGAAGTACGGGATATCATTATTAGAGGGAACCTCCGATCCCTCAGATTAGTATAACCACCTTCTAAGATTCTCGATTATATCTTCTCTATTTTATTAAGTGTATATATATATGCTTCCTCTTCATTATGAACCATCGCAAACCATATATCTTTGTTGTTGTTCTAATATCTGCAAATCTCTTTCCATTATACTGGCTATCTGTATCATTTGTCGTACGGGATCTTTCTTTCAATATGTGCCTTTTCCATTGCATCACTGTATGTAACTTACCTCCAATAAGTCGAGTCCTTCTGTCATACTTTCAAATCGTTTTCGTGTTTCATTAGTTTAGTATGTACAGTATACATCTCCATATGCCAGCTTCAACCAATAAAATAACGCGATATGTAGATGGTTTAGTATTGCCAGCTTTGACCGGTGACACGTGGAACGTGAGCTGATTTTGCTCGCGTGGTTCAGTTCCGCTTGCATGTCGATACGTAGGGCAGTCTCTTTCGCTCTAGCTTCCAAGACTCCATATTGCCGCCAGCGCATACACTTTACTCATCAAAGAATGCATTCCACTCACCCTTCATTGACCGTAGTTTCGACTTCCGGTGCGCTTGTTGGAAATCGATGGAACGACGGGACGAATCTAATTTATTACCAGATGCACCTGGTGCGATTGGACCTTACTCTCAGGCTATCAAAGTCGGGGATCTTCTGTTTGTGTCTGGATGCATCCCCATTGACCCTGCTAGCGGTCAAGTTGTCGAAGGGATCGAAGAGCAGGCAACGCAAGCCCTGAAGAACTTGCATACTGTCGTTAAAGCTGGTGGATCAGATATGGGAAAGGTTGTGAAAACTACGGCAAGTCAAGCTTTATTTACATCTTATGCCCAAGATGTTTAATCTTAACCGATGTTTCTCAGGTCTTTTTGAAAGACATGAACGACTTTGTTACTGTTAACGGCATCTACGCAGCTGCGTTTGGTTCTCACAAACCTGCTCGCTCTGCGGTCGAGGTCTCCCGCCTTCCGAAAGATGTTCTTGTCGAGGTTGAATGCATCGCAAGGTTTGTTTGTCTAGGGACTCAGATGTACATTGCTGCTCACCTGTCGACTCTAGCTTGAAATAATTCCTCTCTCTGCCTCGAAAATGTCAAACGTACACGCCGGGAATGGTTTAGAGCGAATGCTGCATGCTCTAATGTACTTGTAGTAATGCTGTATTTCATTGTTCTCAAAAAACAAGTAGAAGATCTCAAGAGGCCGCATTAATTCGAGCTTCGCGCTTCGATTTGCGTACAGGCTTGCTGTCCAAAGGCGCCCTCGAAGCCCGCACCGCAAAATCGATTATGTATAAATTCCACTAAGTCCAGGAGGCCTTAGAAATTAGAATACTTACAATAACACTAGATTTTTCAATTTTGAATCATGTATGTGTCAACGAAGTCTTCTTAGCGTTATGTAGCTGTCCGATGCTTACCCGTTCCAACTTACCAAGGAGCTCAGTAATGATTACCGACTTCTGACCCAAAAGGCCGTAATAAAGCTCAACTTGGAGGATCAGGGACACGAAGTGGAACTGTCACGTGGCTGTCATGCCGTCACACGCGCCTTTGTGCTCTGAGTCTTTCAATTCTACCTTTCAAACTCTAACTAGCAAACTCTAACTAGGAAACTCTAATTATGCCTCTGGGCAGTGGGGGTTGTCTGAAGGTCTGATCGTCGATCACTTCAACCCCACGCAACAGAGACTGAGAGTGGAGGATCTTACTGGATTGGGAGATATTCATTTGTGCGTCTATTTTTTGAGCTTCCAAGTGAATAATTCCCTTTGATAGAGCGCCTCTCCGTAGCTGCGCTTTGATAAGGTCTTGTGGTCGCCTCGTTGCTTCTAGTGGACCTGCGTGGACTCACCTTTGTAAACAAAGAGAATACTATAACTACTGTATCGCCTTTGTAAACAAAGAGACAACTCTTTCACCTTCTATCATGAGCATCTCGCGCGCGCACACTTTCCCTGACGAACTTTTTTCAAGCTCTCGCTTGATCTCATTAGCAGCAGTTGAAGAGGCTTTAGCCCAGTTCGAAGTTGCTGTACAGATCAACTTTCAACGGCCAGGTTTTCTCATCGAGGATCTCCTTCAGCACCAACAGCAGCATGCGTTGCCACTTGTTCTGGCATGTAAGTTATCGTACTCTCTCTCTATGAGCCAATGTACTCACCATTCTCAGGTATCAACGATGATACATTCGATCCCCTCCGAACCTACCTTCACAGCCTTTTTCAAGCTGAATACAAAGTCCTCGCCGGCTCCGTTCTGCTACCCGTATTAACGAAGTTGTCGCAATTCTTGATTTTCAACGAGTTGCCGTCTTCTCTTCTGCTTCGTCACATCATTAGGACAAATTTTCGAACCGTTGAAGCTGCTATAGCAGTTTTGAAGACGCTCTCGGCAATGACTTTTGTTGAAGAGAGGGCCATATCTGAGGACAAAGGGAAAGATATTACATTCCAAGTCCGTAAGAAAGGGAAGAAGCATGTTCGCGCCAAAACAAAAGCCATAGATTGCAAACCCTTCGAAACTATTGGCTCAGAAATTCCTTCAACAAGAATTGAGGCGGAGAGGCTCACGGTCGATATCCTCAAGACTCTGGAGGGCATTTTAGATGTGTGTCCAACGAACTTATTTGCACTCGATTATTCTCTGATCTGGATCTACAGTTTTACTTCGACAATCTTCGCCGTACAGACGTCGGATTGCAAATCAAGCAGAGTCTCATCTCCTCAGTATGCGAGCCAATTGCTTCTGGGAATCTTGTGTCCAAACCTCTTCAAGACCAAAGTGCACCTGCAGAAGATGTTCCGGCGGCATTCCCCAAAGTGCAGCCCATGAAAGCGTAAGCCAATGCTAAAAGCATACCATCTTCGCTCGCCTGATCACGAAATAATTTTAGGGCACTTCACTTCGATTCTGTCGAGGGATTTGGCGAATGGACCATTTTCATTAGCCAGAATGCCGATACCGAGCTGCGAACCCGACACAGGCGCGACAAGACATCTTTTGATATTATCGTGAAGAAGATTAGGTGCGTTTGAACACGCTGGTATTCATGACCGTTTATCTCATCTTGATTTATCTCAAGGGAGCTATCGAATGGACATTTCTCTGCTGACAATCAAAAACGTCTCAGTGGACCTAGCTCCGAGGTGCCCGTGTTTGAAGCAAAAATGACAGGAGACCTTCGCTTGATTGTATGTTGTTTCGACTAACCGATTTTCTTCCGTGTCCTCACGCTCTCCCAGTACCAAGTTGACATTGTTGCCAATGATGAGGAGGTTAGCTCAGTCTGTATCTGATTCTCAACTAGAGTCTAACTATCCCTGGGTTTCGTTAGAGAGAAAGACAAGGTCAGTGAGAACTTAGGATTGCGCGCAAACCAGGTACTCACACCTTTATAGCGATCAAGATCTTTGGAATCTACACGCATCGCCCAGATGGATAATCGTATGTGGCGCTCAATCAGTCGGCAGCTCGATAGAAAAGGAAAGGAATACAGGAACCGGTACGAATGTATCTCCTCTCTGACCTATCACTTTTTCCTCACCCTACCACTTAGATGTGCAGTTCGAATCCGGGCTGAGAATGCGGACGAGAAGACATTCGTTCCTGCCCTCTTTCCACCTCTGCCCGAGATACCAGAAGACGAACCATCCAATTGGCTCGCGGAAGATGATCCTGTAAGTTCATTCAATGCGTGGATTCGTGTGCATGAACTCATGGAGCTTGAAATGTTCATAGGTTCATTCACGTTTCCTGTAAGACGTTCATCCAAGTCAATGTTTGGAAAACACTACTGACTGAAATACGAGTGTAGAATGGATAAATATGTCGTTTTTTCTCAAGTAAGCGTTTAATTTATTTCACTGATACATAGATTCTGACTTTTTACCAAGCCCTTATTGAATAGTATGTTCTTCAAGCGTTGCGACCGACTATCTACTGATCTAACTCAGCTATGCTGGCCGATTTGGATGCAACGTTTCCTCATCTTGTTTCGTCAGTAGCCAAGCTCAACAGCCCTATCGTCCTCTGACCTATTTTTTCTCAGCATGAAAGAGAAGCAAATCATCGAATACCCATATTCTTGCTATGTCATCGGCAGAAGGTGTGTTTCTGCGATGCTGAACCTGCATTTCAATCTTACTAATGTTTTAACTTCTATAGTGGGACTGGGTGCGTTTTCAGCGCTGCACTTGCCCTTCACTCTTATCAATCTTTTCGCCTTTAGGAAAACAACAACGTTGCTCTTCAAAATGCTTCTGGTGGAGCGAACTCACCAGATGATGAGTAGTGATGCACCGAAACCACGACAAATCTTCGTCACGCAATCTAGGATTTTGGCGAAGAAAGTGGAACAATATTACGGGACTCTCGGCCGCTCCTTAACTGCATCCTCTCAGTCACTTGCTCAACTTTGCGAGCATCGTGCTAGTCAGGGAGTTTCTGTATTGGATGAGGAGGGCGACATGATTGACGTCGATGATCTCGTTGACTGGAGCGGAGATCTTCCTTCAAAGTTTAGCGACCTCCGCGACGAGCATTTTCCTTTGTTCACTACGTACAATGGTGTAGGTTTGTTTGCTCTAATCTTTGGGAAGAGCGCTAATGATTTCTTTCAGCTCTGTTCAATGCTGGAGGCTGATATCGCCGATGCTCAATGTTCGGTGACCATTCCTGTTAACTCCGTTATGGGAGGACGAGGCGTTCTCTCTGTGACATATGAAGTGTTCATGCGAGATTACTGGCCACATTTCGCGCAGTCGCTCACTACCAAACTGGGTAAAGAATCGCTTACTGGTACATAAGCTGAGTGCTAACTTGCAGTTGCAGATCCTTCTCTAGTCTTTAGCGAATTGATAGGTTGGCAAATATTCATAATTTCTTTTATTAATCAACTTACCACTGGTGGTCAAGGTGTCATCAAAGGCTGCGAAGAGACTTTGGACGGACCGAAACATTTTCTGGAGCCCGTTGCCTACCGCAATTTGAGTAAAAGAAGCCAGTCGACGTTTGCCGACAACCGTGAAGAACTTTACGAGCTCTTTACTTCATACCTTGGAAAGAAAAAACGTTATGGGGATATCGATGGAGCTGATAGGTGCGTTGTGACCTTGTATCAAGCTTCTTGTCGCTCATGTCCGTCTAGAGCCCATAAGATTTTGGACTTTTTCAAATCGCAGGGTATTCCAGGTCAAAAGATTGACCGCCTGTAAGTCTCTCGTTCGCAGTTCCTTCCTTGTACTTACTTATATCTCCTAGATATGTCGATGAAGTCCAGGACAACCTGCTGATTGATACTCTAAGTATGTACCCTCACTTCCAATACGCGATCGTGCTGCTGATAGTCATGAGGTAGTTCTGCGTATGCTCTGTCACGATGAAAATGGGCTTTTCTGGGCCGGCGACACAGCACAGACAATATCAGTGGGGAGCTCTTTCCGGTTCAATGGGTTGAAGGCTTTTCAATGGAGGCTCGAGGTAAGTAGCATCCTACACATCATTCAATTCTGACTTCTCCCTTTAAACAGGAAAAACGTCGCTCGACTTTGATTGGCACGCAACTGGCCGTTCAACCAGAAACCTTTCAGCTTTCGGTTAACTATCGCTCCCATTCGGGAATCGTAGACTGCGCGCATTCCATCATAGAGCTTATCACTCGCTTCTGGAAGGACTCGATCGATAGACTCGCCCCAGAAAAAGGAGTAGTCGCAGGATTGAAGCCATTGTTCTTTGTCGGTTGGGATGAATCGGATGCTGGTAGCCTTGATCAGTTTGTATTCGGTGATTCGGGAAATCGCATCGAATTTGGTGCTCAACAATGTACGTCCTTCGCATCTCACTCATTCTTTCATGACACCTTCATATTGCTATCCAGGTATCCTGGTTCGTAATGAAGCTGCTCGAGATCGACTTAAAGCAAAATTGGGAGAGGTCGGTCTCATCATGTAAATTTATTTCTCTTGCGTTTATTATCTGGTTCTAATATTGAGATAGGACAATCTATGACAGCAAGGCCTGGAATTCAACGATGTCAGTCATGTCATTCTTGTTATCTCTACACTCATATTCACCTTCTATTGCAGGTGCTACTCTATGATTTCTTTGGAGATTCTCCTGCTAAACTCTCACAATGGAGAATCATTTTGGCCGCCTTAAATGATCGTGCTACGTTCTCTGTTCCTGATTTTGAGCGGAACAGACAACGATACGCTAGCATCTGTACGGAGGTAGATGAATCTGATTCCAGGTTGTCTTCCTAGCTAAATTTATTCTCAAACAGTTAAAATTCCTCTATGTCGCTATAACAAGGGCACGGGAGAATGTCTGGATCATCGACTCCTCAGAGAACGGCGAACCAATGCGGGTGAGTTGTCAGCCACATTCATTCTACCCATCTTACGCTGTTTCAGATGTACTGGACTGAACGAGATCTGGTTCGTAACATCAAACCAGGGACCAATGCTCCCCGGCTAGCTACTTCGTCTTCAACGGAGGAGTGGGCGGTTCAAGGACGTCATCTTTTTGACAGAAAGAAGTGGGCTGAGGCAAAACACTGCTTCGAGCGCGCCCTCCAGCCTGACAAGGTGGCGATTGCCGAAGCGTATCTTCTTCGAGAAAAGGCAGAGCGGTCAAGCTTGGACACTAAACCCAACATCAAGTTGAGGAACCAACGGTTTTGTGAAGCCGCAGAGGCGTTTCTCAAGTGTTCTCGTTCTGCCACACGCAAGAGGATGGTTGGATTTCGTTCGGCTATCAGGTAATTGCTATGAGAAAGCTGGGGAGTTCGTTCTCGCAGCACGAAGTTATCACACCGCTCGCCGCTTCGACGATTCTGTTCGATGCTACCGCAAGGCCGATCACTACGATGAGGCAGTTAGTATTGTCCAGACGGAAAAAGACGTGGAACCATCATTGGCCGCAGATACAATCCGGGTCGCCAAGATATTCTACTTCAACCAAGTGCAATCATTGCCTTCGTGTCCTGACCGTGACAAGAAACTTCGGTGAGTGGTTTTTGAATAGTTTGACATATCTAACTATTCATATCTATCTAGACAAGCGGGTACCTTGTTTGAGTCTTTAGATGACCAACTTGAGTACTTGGAAGACCGTGATATGGATATTGCACGAGCCGCTCTTCTCGTTGCCCACGGTAGACCTCGCGAAGCGGCGGAACTCCATTTATCTGAAGGCAGAACCTTAGAAGCCATCTACTTCTTCATCCAAGATACAGAAAATGCGGATTCTGCACGCAGAGCTATCGAGTGTATTCTTGATGGGCTTTGGCGCAAATTGAACTTCTCTGTGCCCTCTGAACATCTAGCGGAGGACGCCGGCCTCTACAAGCTCTTTGAATTGGTGAAAAAGGTCAATCAGTCGTTGCTGATACAGAATTATCGCAATGAAGTGAGTCTTCCAACCAAGTCTTCGTAAAAATGTGTCTAATCTTGATTTTTTTTTTTAGATAAAAATGTTCCAGGCAATTCTGTCCAAGGCGCGGCCAGTACTTTGCGAACTAGGACAGACATTCTTCAACGCAAATAATCTTCCTGCCGCTTTACTTTGTCTTGACCATTATTACACCTCTCCCTTGCCCTTCAATAACCTCACCGTATATCCAAATGGCCGAGGAGCAGGACATCTTCCACTTGTATCTACGGCTTTTATTGCACGTACATTCGCACGCAAAGCCGGTAGAAGAGGTTGACTTTAGCAAGTTATTCGCGTTCCAGAAACTTTCGGACAGCCACGTTCTCCTTCCGAACGGCAGCTATCTCCGCAGAGCATATCACAACATTACCTCTGGCGAGGATATAAAATTGTACACGCTGGAGTTTCTACTCCATTTCCGGTCTTGTGTTTCCAATCGACTTCGGGACCGTATATCAGAACAAAACAACATGTGTAGGGCGTGTAACACCTTTACACCGTGTTTAACCTATGCGGTTTTCGAATCATGTAACCGAGACGCATCGTGTCCAGATGCGCACCTTCGAGCGGCATCGTTCAAGTGACTCCTTCTACAACACACGAATCAGGATACATCTGCAACAAATCCAAGTTGTCTGGACACTGCACCTCGCGTACTCATATAGCTCTCATCACATGATATTCCAACGCAGGTAAGTTGGACTTCCTCAGGTTTATGAATGGTACAGGTCACTGATATCTATCAAGCTTTTGGTTAGCCCGCTTATACAATGCCATTTTTCCGCCTAGTCATGTGCTTGGAACGAGAGCAACTGCAGACTTTCTGCAGATTCCAGAATTTCCTAAAGCCGTGAAGATCATTCAACAATGGGTTCGCGACGCTGTCTATCAACGCATTTTTAATCCACCAAACACATTCTTGTCTGACCTGACGCGCCTCGGTACACTCGCGATGGTTTTTGATCGGCCATACGCGCTGTCGCAATCGCTTCTTCGTCGAGGTCGATATGCGTTTTTGGCCTGTCCTCCAATTTTTGTACGACCAGGTAGTGACCAAGTTGTCTTCGAAATCATAGGACTCTTGGAAGCAGACGTCGACTCTAATCCGAATTATCTGGTGGCCGGTATTCTATCGCTAAAGTAAATCAGTCCTTTCGCGACTATTCTTTGTCTCACTGCTAGTCCTAGGCATATCATGTTGCACCCAGTTCCCATCGAAATTAACCTTCTTTGCAACTTGCTGGAAAAAATTTGCCGCAGTCTTGTTCTCGCTATTGCATGTCAGCGAGACGACAAAATCCACAATGTCACTCTACCTCGCAGTTGGCTTATGAGACCCATATCAGTCGAAGCGGAACGAAGAAGGCAAGTTTCAATGCTGGGGACTTTGGTTTCTGGGCCCATCCGGAACCTTCTCGATCAGATATATAGTCGTCAGTTCGCAGGTATGTTGAATTCAGGCTCTCCTTGGCTCCTCGTCAAGTGTTTTTCTAAGTTAAAAAATATTTTTCCGCAGATCATCTGTTGTACGAAAATACAACTATTGCAAAGGTACCTCGCAGGGTTGGCACAATTTTCATATCCCGCATGTGAGTTGCCTTTCCTTTCAAAAGAAACCAATTCTAATGAGTGTTTTTATCTATCAGCTGTAGGGCGATCTGTCTTCGTAAGTATTTAGATGGGTCGAGAGGCAATATCTGACCCCTATCATAGTTGGTTACAACGTTGGAGATTCTGATTTGAGATCAAAAATATATGAGGATATAACGTATCTTCGAAAGACGGAACCGAATGTCGTTTTTCCGGCGACGTATAGAAGGTAACCGGTTTTTAAACATTTACATATTTTATTGATCCAGTTTCAGTTACATCGAAGCACGCTCTTGGGATGATTTGGCATTCGCGGTCCGGAACTCTACCAAAAATTCAGCTATGGACGAAATGGTGAATATTGTCCACAAGAATAGATACAACAGCAGCCGCCCCCACCCCCGCGTAGTTCGTTTGGTCGTTTATGACAAGATTGAGGATCTTCCAAAACTACTCACTGGATCCATTCCGCCAGTAGTACCGTCACCCAACGCTCCTCCGAGCCGGGCTATTCCAAGAATTCTTAGAGCGCTTTCGGGGCATGCTCAGCCGCTGCCTCCTTCTTTGTCTTACGTTGTGCCAAATACTGTAGGCGCTGAAACAGGAACGGCTGTCACCACAGTAGTTGAAGCAGATCCCGGAACGGCCAACGACGCGGACATGGAGCCAGAAGAAGAGCAGATTGAAGATGTGGCACCACAAGCTATTCCATTCTCCATCATCGGGCCACTGTTAGATCAGCCTGATATACCGGAACCAACAGAGGATGAGCATCGAAATGCGACCATCATCCAACTGGCATACAGGAAGTATTGGTCTCACAAGGGGAACCGCCAAACCCAGGTTGCAGTATCGCGAGACAAATGGTTCTATGACTGCTTGAAGATGGATAGCATCAAGCCTGGTCGCTATCGCAAGATGATGCTTGGCCCTTTGCCGCATATCTTGGTGGGCCTTGAATTAATTTACATGGGTACGCAGGAGTCCAAAAGCAATACGAAAAAACGCACTCGTCTACCGCTGAAGTCCGAGGAATTAGATTTACTGGACAAGCAGCTCACACAGACGAAGTATGTCCTATGCCTCACAGGTAGTCTTTCGCTGATGTTTTCTTCCTCTAGCTCTGCAATCAAGAAGGTCACGAAGTGGAAAAAGATCTTGGAACCCCCGTCCTTGGACTTACACCGTGGTCAGGATTGCCTCCAACTCAGGAGTGTCGTTAGGGAGATCCAGGAGTTTATCGAGAACGAACTACCCCAATTGCCAGTCAAACTGACACCCGATACCAAGGCAGAATTTGACATGGGCTTTAGAGGTATTGCTCAAGAGTCAGCTTCGCCTAAGGCGGTACCAACAAAGCCCCCGAAGCCAGAGCTCAATACGGAGGATGTGAATGATTTCTTTTGATTCACCTATCGTACCTAATGATCTTGGAAGTTTGTATAATATATAATGGCTATACTGTATATTATAGTAAATGCAACTTGATACGTCTCACAAAAATCACAGCTTGCACAGCAGCTCGGTCCCGAAGAGTTATAGAGAGTCATAAAAGCAGATAAAGGTGCATCTTTCATGTCTTACGATGTCGAACTCACCAAGGTCATCATCTGCTCACGCAGTCTCCTACATCGATTTCGCTTCTACAGCACTCGCAAAGTGGTATTCAGGTTCCTATGCTCTTGTCATAGATGATCTTTTCTCTTCAGAAGAATGTGCGGAGCTTATAGCACTAGCAGAATCCACTGAGTGGGAAGATGGAAAAGGCTGGCAGCCAGCAAAGGTCCAAGCCAGGCCTTTACCCACTGACCAGGTTCTGGATACTACACCGCCAAATCGAGGAAAGATTTTGTAGACCTTCAACGGATACGCTTGAAAATATGTTGAGTTGATGTCAACCAATGTCGCTCCAGACATTGCTTGACGTTGATTACCGGAATCAATTGAGATTATTTGAGGTCAACATTGCCATGACGTTCCCTCACAATCTTTACTCAACCTCCATGTTGAGAATGGAGCAAGGTTGTCATACATAGCTACAGTACATCTAATATGATATATCTGAGTGATCGGGCCTGTCATTTTACAATGATCGTTGCAGTCAGTAGCGCTACATTATCTCAATCTGTCTAAAATCATCTGTATCACAACGTTCAGACCCTTCGAAGCATATCTCATAAATGTTCAATAGTTATTATTTTTTGCTCTGAATCAGCCTTGAGACAAATGTATGGACAAATTTATCATTGGGGATCATAGATGCAAAAGCAACACAGGGAATATATATAGATACAAATAATATACTATTATGGAGGATAATTAGTATTGCCATGTCCCATGTCGAATCATGAGTTGAATATGTCGAGCATGGTTGTGGTTGAGGTATTACATTTGAGTGGTTATGGTCCTTGAGCATTGACAACCTTGAGGAAAAAAGCTTGAGGACTTGGATGGATGGAAGTACAGTGGTCGCTGGGTGGTTGTGGGGGGAAAAGGAAGAAAGAATAATGACAGATTGTTTCGTGTTTCCGCGCTTCTTATATGAATATCTCATCACATGATCGAGGAGCCGGGACAAAGCCGGTACAGCATTTGTATATTTTTGGAATTTAGCTCCCACCACTCGTACATTCATAGCCGCAGGCGGGATGCAGCATGCTTCAATATTGCTTACAAGTTTCACTGGAAATAAATGCTTCGGCTGCGTATAGAAACTGTTTAACTTGGCTTTTACATGATATTGAAGAACACCAAGAGGGGAGTTTTATAGATAGATAGATTACATAGAGTACGTAAATGTTGTTTTGAGATTTGAATCGATGTTTTCAAACTGTTGTATTCACTATTTATACAATATCTGTGACAACGTTATAACTTGAGGTTTACAAAATGTTTTGTCAGCGTATTCTACAACCTCGACTACAACATCCATCAATATCAAATCTCAAGCTCTCACCCCGATCAAGACGTTTTGGTGGTGTAGATTCAGATTCAACGACCGAATATTACGGTTTGACCACGAAGTTGCAAGAAAAATCTATGAAAGGGTGCTGCCATTCGTTGAGAAGGACATTGGTGTGATCAAGGAGGGAAGTAAATGGGCCAGGATAGTGGGCGGCGGAAATGGGACCCAAGTACGAGGTACTTGGAATTTGGTTGGGTAGGTTTCCGTCCGATCTCAACATAGCCTGGATAATGCTAATTCATACTAGTCTTAACGAAAGGCTCAGCTTCCTACGATATGGGCCTGGCCATTTCTTCAAAGACCATATGGATGGTCGACTGGAGCTTCCGGATGGACGAAAATCTCGAGTTACCATTCAGGTCTATCTCAATGGCTCAGATTCAGATGTCATTGAAGGGGGTACCACACGTTTCTGTGACCCTGGATATTCGGGGAACGACCCGAAATATCTGGACGTTGAGCCCAAGATAGGAAGAGCGTTGATCTTCCAGCAGCGAGGTTTATATCACAGCGGGGAATCCGTTCAAAAAGGACTCAAGTACACCTTGCGAACAGACTTTATGTTCGAGCAGCTAACCTGAATGACAGAGTGTCTGTAAGTTGTATGGTCGAGCTATTCGAATGTTCTATCAGGTTGACCGATGATCGTTTCTAGTTGTATGCCGTACATAGTTTTAAAGTGCATAATTCGTCGTAAATTTACAAGCATAAGTAAAGTACATCGACCCCCAGGGAAAGAAACAGAGATAATAAAAATCGTTGAAAAATCGTACAAGATCGAACAAAGCAAGCAAACGAAACTCGTCTGTCCTTTACCAAAACTCAATAACCCTCCTCTTCCTCCTTGACTCCTCCGAACCCGTTCATAGCCCACTTGGTGCCTGGTCTATGGTCATCAGCATCCATACTCGGACGTGGTTTGAAGCTCTCTCTCCGAGCCCGAGATGCTTTCTTCTCAGCAGCTCTAGTGCCAGAACCATTCCCATACCGATTATCCGCATAACCCCCCGATGTCGATGAGGCGCTCCTGATACCCTTGGGGAACAATCCGCTCGGAGCAGGGCCGCCAGTGTACGCGAAAACACCACTCGTAGGGACTCTTCCATGACCTAGGGCATGATGTTGTGTCCCCGGCTTCGGTATAGGCATGGCTATTGGCCGTGGTAGTGAAGAAGAGGTAGAGTTCGAGGAAACTAGACGACTCGACCGGCTTCCTGGGATTTTCGCTGGGGAAACATCCCGAGGCTTCTGTGATACTGACGAAGCCAGCATGTTACCCCCTCTGTGCGCGCCGAGTGGCGCTCTGGGCCCACTTTGGGAAGTCGAGTCGTCGTTGTACTTCATCCGTTTGTTGGGAGCGGAGCTAGCACTACCAGGAGCTGGGCGCACAGCAGGAGTCACATTGCCCTTTGGCATGTAGTTATGACCCGTTTGACTAACGGGCGTTGTTGCTCGTGGAGGGACAGAGCCTGCACGAGGCGGGCGACGCTTATTCTCTTGATCGGCAGCACTGACAAGTTCTTGCAGGATGCGAAGAATGCTCTCTCCATGTACGAGGAACGTTCGCCCAGATTCCTCTTCCCATGCGGGTATGGAAGCAAGTAGATCTTGTTCGAGCTAGTCAATGGAAGAAATCAGTCTCCGGTCTTATAGAAGGCATAAGATGAAAACATACCCGAGGCTTCTCTTTGCTAACCCTCTTCCTCATCTTCTCCTCCCGAAGTAACCTTCCGGGATCCCTGGAGCCCCTTCCCAAAAGCCGCGTCTGATCACTCGCAGCAACAGCAAGCTCCTTCTCCTCTTCGCATATCTCAAAGTACTTCTTGATACCTGCCAAGAGCGGTGCCTTGATTCGCTTTTCTTCTTTCAATTTTCGAACTTCCTCTTCGTGAATCAAAAGGAGCTCTTCGGTATGTTCATCTATTCGAAGATATGTTAGCACTCGACTGCAAAGATTAACTGGCGAACATACCATCGACGAAAGCACCAAATGCCCCTCGTTCTTCTTCTCCTGTCATGAGCTCATCCCAAAGGTTCTGAATTTCCTCTCTGGCGCTCCCGATAAACGCACCCATTCTTTCTCTCTTCAGCTCCAACATCCTTTCCAGTTCCTCTTCGTACGCTGCTACACACTCTTCCGTGCTGCCTCTGTTCACATCGACAAATGCATCCATGTCCTCCTTGGCGACTCCCAGACGCCACCAGAGACCCTCCAGTTGATCATACATAGCTTGAATGTGGGTCTCTCTTCGACGTTTCGTATCTTCAAGATGAGCACATAAAGCGTTTGCCCACGCAAGGAGAGATGGCGTTGGATCTACGGAATTAAGGCCTACTGGAATCGAAGCGGACGACACGACGCGTCCCTCTGCCTCCGCTTCTTCAACCCGGGCGACAAACGAAGCGAAGATACGCTGATAGACGAGATCTGAGTGGTCTTCGTCGTCAGATGATAGTAGCGGGGAATATGACTTGGAATTTCGAGAGGCAGGAGTGGGTGTGGAAACAATAAAAGGATCTGAAGGAGGATGCCGGTGCGAAGACGACGACGACGAAGAAGAAGAAAAGAGTGATGGTGCCTCTGGAGCAGAGTCCAAGTCTTCGAGAGTTGGAGGACAGATACCCAACTCGTTGTACAAAAAGTCAATCTGTACGAAGATATCTGAGAGTTGGTTTAGGCGCTTTGTCTGGACAATAGAGGGTTCAGTTGTCTATCGTCATGGAATAGGAGAATAACTTACGATTTCGGCTTTTCCTCTAACAAGCTCCTTCTCGAGCTTGGAGAATCGCTCGGGAGTCACATCACGATGTAAACCCTCATCCAAAGGACTATCATTCGCAGGAGTGGGCTCAAGAATATCCTGCGAGTAAAAATCGGTACTGAGTGAACGAGCTAGTGCATTCAGCCGGTTTGTAAGATTGGTTAGCTGTTCGAGCTTCGTGTGGTATAACTGTGGAAATCGTCAATAGTCTTGTAAGCGCCACAAAACTTGCTACTACTTGCCTGTCGCAGTTTCTCCTGGTGCTCTGAAACCATTTCAAATCTTTGCGGAAGCGATTGCACTTTGCGCAATTCGCCCACACTGCTCCCTGTCGCCTTGATATTTCCTCCGAGCGCCTTTGCATATCTCAGGCATTCGACCTCAACCTGGTTGCATTTTTCCAGCCATTTTTCCACTTCTTTCCTTCTTGATTCGATCTGGAGTTCAACTCCTTGCATCAGCGTCGATTGGAGCTTCTTTAGGTCATCTTCCAGAGCTGTTGGAGGAAGCCCAAGCTGAGCATGTAGAGTGGGTAAAAGTTCGGTTTGGGTCTGCAGATGGGTATGGAGATTATTGAGCAAAGTGGTGAGCAAAGACGGAGTCATCTCCTCAGAGATTTAAAGAGAAACACAGAATCTATCTTTGAAGTTATGGCGGTGAGACACTGACAGTAGGCTGAGCGAGAGCAGGGGACTTGAACGTAACGTGACCGTGGTGTCTTGCCGAATCTCGGCGCGCAGCCAATTAATACTAAATAAGTAGGTGCGCGCCTGCGCGCTTTCTTTGTTCCCGCTCGTACCTCCGACTTGGTCAAATTTAGCCTTTTTCAGTCCCTCCCACACAAAAACGGCTAGTAGTCTTCCTCAAATTATAGGGCAATTCTAGTTTTCCTTGCGGTCGCTCACCCCTCTGCGTCTCGGCTACCTCTGATTCAGGGGGCCCTGGTTATGACCTTGTAAAGCTAGACCGTTGTCTGTCATAGGACCCACAAGGTTCCACAAGGTCCTATGCCGGTTGCCGCAGTGATCTGCAGTGATCTACAGTGATCCAAGCTATTTAAGGACCTCTCCACCGTACATACAACTTACATGGCTTCTGTCGTTGTTCAGACTCAGACTGCTCACTCGATTCAAAGCGAATCCGTGTATGTGATCCTTCAAAAAGGGAATCCAGAGAAAGCTAGGTGGGTACTCTCCTAGTCCCTGCTTTCTAGCCTTCTAATACGTCGCACAGATTAAACCTACAGTATCCCTTCTTCTTGAAGCACCTTCATGGAAATCGCTTGATCCACGACGCCAGTATCATACTTCCCTCTCAAGCAGTCTTATTGGACTCGGGAACTGGAACAGGTGAGAGGACCCTCAGACCAACGTTTCCAAGCCCAATGACGAAGGTCATCATGATACCCAGGATCATTGGTTGATGGATGTAGCAAAAATTCTTCCCACTTCCTCGACCTTGCACGGAATCGACATATATTCCACTCTCTTCCCCGACACGTCTGCTCACCCCAACGTCCATTTTCACCAACAAAGTATAACTTGTTTACCACCCGACTGGTCTTCGTCTTTCGATTTCGTATCCCAGACATTACTCACGCCAGCTCTAACAATGGACGAATGGGAGCTTGCGTTGACTGAAATCTATCGGATTCTGAAACCAGGAGGCCATGTCCAGTTCTCGGATGCAGACTGGGAACAAAGATATTCCTCCGGGGGTCCTGGCGGTCGCAAACTCAACTCTTTGATGCTTGCCCTCGCTGCAAGGCACTCGCTTATGCCCGATTTCTCTAGGAAAGTGCCATATCTGTTGCAAAAGATTGGTTTCCAAGGTATCACTGTTGAAACTAGGCTATTGCCTGTCGGACGCACGTTAGGCGCAGACGGTATCCACGGAGAGATGGTGATGAAGAACGCGGTGGATGTGTTCAAGGGTGCTGTACTAAGGCTTGGTGGCCTGGAGGATGCCCGGACGGAACGGGATTTCGAGGCACTAGCGGCCTCATTAGAGGACGATTGGGCTAATGGTCATGAAGGGGCATCCGGATACTATGTGATCTGTGCCACAAAACCATCGGCATGATGGACAATGGATATTGTAAATAGTCGGTGACGGCTTTGCCCCGTCGAAATCGCAAAAAAAAAATCCATGTATGTATGTATCTCATTTATTTGTCAGTGTGCTTTATCATTTTTTTGGCGAAAGCCTGTCTACCAAGTCATCAACGAATACAAAGTCTAGGTCACTGACTTACGATCTCAACAACCTTCGATAATAAGTGATAAGCGTCTTCGAGCTCCAGTGAGTGATTTGAACCAGCCTTGAAGTTGAACGCTGCTTCTAAGTTGATCGTTCGTCTGTAATAATCGCTCGATTTATTCCGAGAGTACTGCCAAACTATGTACACAAGTGGACGCAAGTATTAAACGATGGATGGAGATTCAAATACGAAGCATCATCTGCAAGGGAAAAAAACATTCACAGAAAGCAATCAACGGATGCTCGGAGTACCACTTTCATGGCATTGGTACAAAGCCTTCTTTTATCTCCTCCGTAAGCTTTTTTGCACGTTCTGCTTCTTCCTGAACTGGGAGTCAAACAACGGCGATCTCGATATCGTCAAAACTGACCTGCATCCGTTTTGTTGCTGTGGTTAGAGCTTTGAAATGCTCTTTTGTACTTGTGCAAGTTAATCTGAGCAGAAAGTATGTCAGTAACAGCACCGAGAGGATGATGTTAAAACAAACCCTCGCTTTCTCAAATGCTGCTTGTGCTTTCATCACATCACTCTCCGACTGGCTTACTTTGCAAGTGATTCGATGGCTAAACGTCTGCTTAGCCTGCATGAAGTGAGGAACATCAACGAGAGTATAATGAAGGCGGGTACACACTACTGGAATATCATCAGAGTCCGAGTCTGAGACTTTGATGGTCTTTAGTTTGCTGCCTGATACGTGGATTTCTGAACATTCTGGGATTAGATGTAAATGAATTACAGCAAAAGATTGCTTACCAGTCTTGGGATCTTTCTCGAAACTGGAACCACTGGCTTGACCTTGTCTTGGTGTCGGTTCAATGCATTTCTACAGATGGAATAGGTCAAGACTCAAGAGTCTAATGTAGTCTAACACTGAAAGATTTCAAATGACTGACCCGTCTTTTCGGTGGACTGTGAACGACATCGTCTTCATCATCACTGCTGCCAGTTTCCTTTGCTATTTGTTTCCCTTTGTTCCGCTAATGAAAATATTGTCGCAGAAAGAACGTAAACTGACCAAAAGTGTGCTTACCTTTTTGCGGCCAGGATGGGCCCTTTTCTGGATATTCAGTCAGAAGAAAACTTATTGAATAAGTAGACAAGAATGAAAGTAAATACCCTAACTCCTTCCATATCAGCTGCCACCGGATCTCTGTTTTGACCGTGTATCTTCCAAACGCGCTCGGACTTGTTCCATGTGTAACGCAAAGAACTCTTTGAGTAAGGATGTTGGAATGCCCATTGGTTTGATTGAGATTGCCAAATGTTTCCTTTTGAGGAATCTGTCGAATCAATTGGTGTGAATACCCACCAAGTTTGTGTGGATTCATCCAGATGGACATCTCCAACGTCTGCAGATGGTGGTATTACGGAGTTTTCAGGTGAAGCGGTTGAGCTGGAAGATGAACAAGACAGTTTAACTCCACGGATAGTGTAGGGCTGAGGCGGGTAGGTCTTTACAGCTTGGGAAAAGTAAGAACTCAACAGTACTACTCAATCTTAGGGGAAAAATACTTACGTGCTCGTTGCTCCTTGCGTTGTTCTTCAGTCGACATGGTGGTTGCAGTTCAGTAGACACCGAGGCGTGCGCGCGCGCTAATAAAATGTTTTCTTTCTTTTCTATCCTTTACTATTAGACACACTTTTTTTTTGTCGTTTTCTTGAACCAGCAAGGGAATTCGTACTCAACATTAGGATGACCTTGAGTAACTCAAGGTCATCCTGCCTTTGCTGCACCCACGAGGAGGCAGTATCGGGGTCTCGGATGCGCTTCGCAGAAGAGTGCCACCCAGAAACCCCTCTAGGATTACCCGGCTTATACAAACCGTTCGTCTTCTTCCTCTTCCCGAGCCTGGCCAAATCCCGATTCCGACTTGCTCAAAGACTCCGAGTCGAACTCTTGAATCGTCGCCGATCTCGATACTCGAGAGTTCAGTGATTTCCAGATTCCTAGCATGATTCTACTCTCAATACTGACTCTGTTGATTTTGAATAGCACTTATAAGTCGCAGATATAAACGATGTGGAAGTCGTTCGGACAAGCGATATATGCGCGCGTCATATTTTGATAAAATACGTCCTGTTGATCGTTCCTCACAGTCAACGCAGCGAACACTGACGTTGTAGTACGATCCTCCGATACTATGTCGACTTTCACCTTCACAAAAAGAATTTTGAATTTGGTCCGGGTGCTTTCCCTCCAGCAGAAACTCCTGTGCATTCAAATAAAACTATACAACTCACTGAGTCTGTGGCTACACTCGAATCCTTTTTCAATTCGTTTACCCTCGTCACTTCCCATTGTCGAAGCAACTGGATTTTGATTTGTTAACGTTACTTGCTGAAGCGGGACAAAAAATATGAAATTTTTGGGCTAGCTATAAAGAAAGCGTTTATCAAAGTTATGGCGCGTACAACAAGCGCCGACTCTCTCCGTGTCCACCGTGACTACGACCTTTTCCCGAGAAGGGTGCCCAGAAATCCCTCTAGGATTACCCGGCTTATACAAATCGTGTAAGAATCAGTCTTCTCCCTCTTCGCGAACCTAGCCAAATCCCGATTCCGACTTGCTTTAAGCTTAAAGACTCGAACTACTGATTTTTAGATTTCTAGCATTCTACTCTCAAAACTGGCTCTGCTGATCCTGGATAGCATTCATAAATGGCAGATATAAACGAAGTGAAAGTCGTTCGGACAAGTGATATCTGTGCGCGTCATGTTTTAACAAAGTACATCTTGTTGATCCTTCCTCACAGTTAACGCAGCGGACGCCGACGTTGTAATACGATCCTCCGATAACCTCGAATTTCGCCTTCACAAGAGGAATCTTGAATTTACTTCGGGAGCTTTCCCTCCGGCAGAAACCCCAGTACATTCGAATGAAACCATACAGCTCACTGAATCTGCAGCTACACTCGAAATACTTTTCCAATTCGTCTACCCTCGTCAATTCCCATCGTTGGAGAGACTGGATTTTGATTCGGTGATGTTACTTGCTGAGGCGGGGCAAAAATATGAAATTTTTGGGCTGATGAATGCCTGCCAGTTTCAACTGAGGTGCGTCTAACTAAACATTTTTCTTACCTCTTAATCAAGTATGTACAATTGATTTATTCAGGAAATTCAAGCACAAACATCCAGACAGAATTCTGGAGTTTGCTGCACAACATAACCATGGAGACCTCGTTACTCAACTTGTACCGATTCTACTTCATATGCCTCTCACGAAACTTGTCAAAATTCTACCATCTCATATGTATATACCATGGGTACGTTAATTGAGCTATATAGTATGGCCACAGCTCTGATTCATTACACCATAGAGCCTATACCGAGAGAGCTGGTTGGTTCAAGTCATGAAAAGCGCTGCAGTGCTTGTTCCGAGTCATGATTGCTTTCCTAAGGAGAAAACTTCCGCATGGTCCTTTTTCCGGAAAAACCTTCATGATGAAATCATCTCGGACTACTTAGATATCTTGCCTGGTGACTCATGGGACAAGCTAGCTGCGAAATACGCCCATCGCCAATGTTGCACTTCGGTAATCAAAGCTTGGAGGGCTGAGCTTGAGCGCATTAGGGATTCAATGCCTCCAATTGAACTTCCTTCATCATAGGTGAAAGTAGAGTGCTCGCCGGTGAAACTTCAGATATATGTACTTGTTATCGTTTTGTTTTCTGCATACATCCAGATCATTGTATAGTCAAATTCTTTGCTGCCTGCCGAGTGTGGTTTTTGGACGTATTGAATCTATCGAGATGTTTGAATTTATCACTGGCAAGCATTGCGTCAGAGACAAGGGTCCAAGTAATGCAAGAGTATCTATCCAAAGTTAAAGATGGTGCTGCAGAACAATTTGAGCTTTAAGGTGGAGGGTCACAAGAGAAGTTACCATGGAGTATAGATAGATCATTGGTGTACACACTCTATAGCTGAAACGCCCCGGCGCGGATAAAGTACATCGACGCGTGCTGGAGCTACTGTTTGAGGCGGGCAACGTGTTTTGGCAGGACCAGCCAATGACAGAAGCATCACCGCTGTTCAATATGCGTCAAATTCCAATTACCTTTCAGGAGAAAGATGAGGTATGACCAGAGTCCCAGATACAGACACAAGCGCGACGACGGTTTGTTGAGATTCACGCACAAATGAAGCGTGACAAAGGTGACGGTAACGAGCAAAAAACTCCCCTGCAAAGCCAAAAAGAAGCAAACAACCTCGCTAGTGAGGCCCTACACGACGCCAGCAGGATTTGAACCTGCGCCCTCAAAGAGGAACAGATCTTGGAACGGAGTATGGCAAATTCTAATCTGTCGCCGTAACCACTTGGCTATAGCGCCATAAACATCTTGAGATTGTAAGGTTTCAAGATGGCAGGATCTAAACTCTTCATGGCACACCGACTCTGAAGATGGGAATGTTGACGCCTAACGCAGCTTGAGCTTTACCCTGCGTTCTGGCTGAAGATAAAAGTTGAATCGGACAGCCGTCGAAGAACCACCCAAGAAAAACGCAAGGTCGCAGATGGCAGGTGTAGCAAATCGGACCAAACGCATCGCAGCCTGAACTTTGACACAATCCAAGTTGATCTGCCTCAGCTCGGAGCTCATGGACTTGAGCCAACAGTCTCGCCAACAGACACAGTTGAATAATACTCACCTTCCCTCCTCCGCGGTTTGGGTCAGGGAGAAACGGGGAACATGGATGGGTATGTTGCATAAGTAACAGAAAAGTATCGCGGTACCGTACCGACAGTAGTGCAATAGCAGAAAACCTCCTACGAGCATCGAGAAGCTCAACTTTGCGATCAGCGCACCGGTAAAAACTAGGAAAGAGACTGATGCCTAACACATCTATAGCTTCAGTATAGTAAACACCTCTTTACTATTCAACTACTTTGATTGCCAATTTAGCGTCTAGAATTTGTGAACCTGCGAACCATAATGAGGAAAATCATTGATTGAGATGCGATTGAATTACCTGGTCCTCAGTGTATCCAAGCTCCTTGAGAATACCACCCAGCTCTCCCTGTTTCATACCAGCCTTCTTTCCAGCTAGAGCAGTGACCTGTCCAGGAGGGCCTGCACATCACATTCGCGAATTAGTCATATCAGTCCGGCTCGAAAGGGAACCACATAACTTACCACACACAAACACCTTAACTTTCTCTGCCAAGCTCGCAGGAGCAATATGCTGCTGAATAATCTCCTTTGATACATATCCCGAAGCACCAGTCCACGACGGCGGAGGGTTATCCAAAACATACACCACATCAAATTTGGTTGGATACTTTTTCTTCAGCGCTTCGAGCTCTGATTTGAGGAGAATGTCGGCTTCGGTGACGTTGGAGAATAACAAGGTGAATTTGGTACGGTTGGAGGCGTTGGATAAGGCGTGCGTGATTATTTGGTAAAGGGGAGTGCTACATGGAAGATGAAGGAAGAAAGGTTAGGCACGAGAGGGAGAGGGAGGGTAGGAGGATGGGTACTTGCATTCCGCTTCCACCGCCAATAAGCGCGATTTCATCGAATTCGTTTACTAGGAAATCATCAAGCTTTATTCTAGAAACCTGGCTCAGCACTCACCTGTGTAGGGGAATGTGGGATATGGTCCTTGGATGGCAAGCGTGTCGCCCTTCCTATCAAAGAAGGAATGTGAGCGGAGACATAAAGGAGGGGGGGAGAAACAACGGCACCTTCAAACTATGTATGTGCTTGGAAACAACACCCGTCTCGTACTTTTTAATTAGCAGAGTAAGCTCGCCTTTGTGGTTGGCATCCGAGACGGGAGTGTAAGGACGAATGATAGGTTTGCCTTTGTCATCCTTGAGTGCTTCCGGGTCGGAAGACTTGACCACAAGACATGACGCAACCGGAAGAAGTGAAGCTTCATTGTTGGGCAACTCAAAGATGAACCTGCATGAAATATGGGTGATTCCGCGTTATATAGCAGATGCGCGCACGTACTCTGAGGTATTGTGATTGTATGGGACAATCTTCTTTAGCTTGAAGTCTTTAAAGTTCTCTGGATCAAGAGGACTCTTTTCCTGCAAAGCAACAGTTTTTCCCGACTGGTTCAGATAATAATAGCCTCCTAATCCTGCTATACTAGCGCCTACAAGATACAGAGGTAAGCTGCTTCGTTCTTTAGGTGTCGGAGCAGTCGCATAACTGCGCCGAGCAGCTGTACGAAGCAACTGGGTGCCCTAGAGAAGAAGGATTTCATTAGACTGAAAGATTAATGATATAAGTAACCTACAAAGTGACGCGTCGCTGCAGCGGATATCATGATAAAAGAAAGCAAGTTTGGAGGCGTTTGACAGCCGTTTCAAAGAAACCTAGCCTTCAGAAAACTTGCTGGCAATTCAGTAGCAGCTTCCGCCAAGCTGTGATAGAGCGAGCAGTAACTGAATGGAGAACTGTGTTGAACGAAGATTTTGAAGTGGCCTCTCCGTTTTTCCGAATCAGCTTTCAGCTTCATTCTGATATGTCGCCGTAACTCCTTGCTATAGCGACATACGCAGATCTGAACGTTCCCTTCAAACAGTAAGTTTTGTTTACACCACTTGCTATTTTTCTTTTTCGGGATCGGAGGAGATGTGGGAGCTCGTTGAAGTGGATTTCGAGTCCTGTCCAGATGGTGAGTACGCATGGAGCTGCAAGCAAGGCCGTAACACGAACGTCAACTGCTAACAGTTTTACTTGCTTTATTGTCATTCTGATTGGAAGGAGATCGTTGGACCACTGGGATTCATCTTCTGCCTCGCTTCTCCTCATACATCCGTATGCATCGACTTCTTCTCTCAATCTAGAAAATTTGAAGATGCCTCTCAGTACTGTTCTCTGGAGCTAGTGGGTCAACTGGGTTGGTGACGATGTTTATGAACCGTACTAATGCTTACCTGACCTTTGGAATGGAGAAAGTCTGAAACCTAAGTACAGTTTTAATTTACATCCAGATACTCATACAAAAGGGAACAGGACTTACTGTAGTGATGGTCTCTAGAAGCAAGGCGCTACTCCTCATATGGCAAAGTGAAAAAGAAGAAAAAAATTACATCACGAGCTGAGACATATGACGCCGCAGGAGTTGAACCTGCGCTCTGGGACATCTAAATCTGTCACCGTAACGACTTGCCTATAGCGCCTTACAATACTTCGGATTCTAGAGTCAATCAATAGTCTCCTAACGCAGCTTTCGACTAGCTTGCGCTTTCGAATCTCGTTCTAGTTGGAGATCCTTGTTGGGTGGGAAGCTACCCAAGAGCAAACACAAAGTCGCAGATGCAACACGGACCAAACATCTAGATTAATGCAAGGAGATCGAAAAATGCATATGTACTTGCCTCGACTCAGAGTCTCGTGACTTGGTAAGACTTATATGCGCCTTCTCAAGCAGTAGGCCGTAAGCGGAGGATCCTCCGCCGCGGCCTCGCAGGTACTTAATGCAACGCACCGCGGTAGTGTATCCATACCCGAACCGACTAGCCATGGTGCCAAGCACCGTTCACATAAGAACGTTCGCTCAATGCGACCAGCGCTGATCGAAATGTAGGTGGTACAGTGTTGTCCACCACGTCTATAGTTTCAACAAATCTTTAACTACTTTGATCGTTTAAAATTTGTAAACCTGCGAACTGTAATTAGAAAAACGATCCAGTGAGATGCGATTGAGTTACCTGGTCCTCAGAATACCCAAGTTCCTTGAGTACACCACCCAGCTCTCCCTGCTTCATACCAGCCTTGTTTCCAGCTATAGCAGCGACTTGTCCAGGAGGGCCTATAAACGTTCATGAAATCAGCCTTATCGAATCAGAAGCGGCGGAGCTACATACCACACACAAACACCTTGACTTTCTCCGCCAAACTCGCAGGAGCAACATGTTGCTGAATAATCTCCTTCGATACGTATCCCGAAGCCCCAGTCCACGATGGTGGGGGTTTATCCAAAAGATACACCACATCAAACTTGGTTGGATACTTTTTCTTCAGGGCTTCGAGCTCCGATTTGAGGAGAATGTCGGCTTCGGTGACGTTGGAGAATAACAAGGTGAATTTGGTACGGTTGGAGGCATTGGATAGGGCGTGGGTGATTATTTGGTAGAGGGGAGTGCTACAGGCATTGAGAGAGAGGTTAGACATGAGCGGTTGCTAACTTACATTCCACTTCCACCGCCAATAAGCGCGACTTCGTCGAATTCATTCACTAGGGGAACCATGTTTAATGAAGTTCTGGCCAGTCAGCTCGGCACACACCTTTGTAGGGGAACTTCGGAATCGGTCCTTTGATGGAAAGCGTGTCGCCCTCCTATAAAGTGACAATGTGAGCGGAGACGGGATGGAATGATATAGGACGGGAAGGGACCTTCAATGCATGGATGTGCTTGGAAGCATTACCATTATCGTATCTCTTAATGAGCAGCGTAAGCTCCCCTTTTTGATTGGCATCCGAGATAGGAGTATAAGGACGAATGATAGGTTTGCCTTTGTCGTCCTTGAGTGCTTCGGGGTCAGAAGACTTGACCACAAGGCATGACGCAACCGGGAGAAGTGAAGCTTCATTATTGGGCAGCTCAAAGATAAACCTGTATAGGATATGGGTGATTTTGTGTTACAGAGCACGACGCAAAGCACGTACTCGGAGGTGTTATGGTTGTACGGGACAATCTTCTTCAACTTGAAGTCTTTGAAGTTCTCTGGATCAAGAGGACTCTTTTCCTGCAAAGTAGCGGTTTTTCCCGACTGGTTTAGATAGTAATAGCCTCCTAAACCTGCTATACCGGCACCCATGAGATATAGAGGCAAATTGCTTCGGTCTTTGGGTTTCTCAGCAGTCGCATAGCTGCGCCGAGCAGCTGTACGAAACAGCTGGGTGCGGCCCTAGAGAAGGACTTCATTAGACCGAAATAATAATAATAAAAAACTACGAACGAATTGGCGCGTGGTTGCAGCAGATAGCATGACAAAAGAAGGTAATTAGTAAATGACAGGGAAGCGAAGAGGAAACCCGGGTCCCCTGCCGAGGATTATTATATGACGTCGACGGTTGCTCCTTTGATGGGCTGAACCTTTTTTTACTGGTTAATCGCCGTTCATCTATACCTTGGATATTCTCTGCAAGCTCGTCTTTTGGACTCTGCCAAATCTACCAGCCTTTGATCCAAACAATTACAGCAGCAGTCTCAGATCGATCACTTTCTTCGTTACTCTCACCAAGACCGCCAAAGGAAATGTCCTTTGTGAAGCTTTCAATCTTTGGTACCTCTTTTGAGGTGAGCTTTCCAGCTTTTTCTTCAGAGAATTCGTTTATTCATCCTTTATCTGTAGGTTACCACTCGGTACCTCGACCTGCAGCCTGTAGGAATGGGTCAGTAATCTCTTTCCCAATGCTTCCTGTCGCAAGGCTGATTTATCTTTTCCAAAAGGCGCTTTTGGTCTCGTATGGTATGCAATCTCAGCCTAAAAATCCCTCTCAATGCTCAAATACACCCAGCTCTGCCAAAGATCAGCTCACAGGCTCCTCCGTGGCGATCAAGAAAATCATGAAACCGTTTAGTACACCCGTACTGAGCAAGCGGACCTATCGAGAATTGAAGTTGTTGAAGCACATACAGCATGAAAATGTACGTTTGAAGATCTTTTTTACTCAGTTCAGGAGGCTTATCGTTTCTTCAACAGATCATCAGTCTCAGCGACGTTTTCATCTCACCACTCGAAGATTTGTACTGGAAGCTTTCATCACATTGATACTCTCCATTCTGACCCTAATCCTGCAGATACTTTGTCACGGAGCTTCTGGGAACCGATTTACATCGATTACTCACGTCGAGACCGTTGGAGAAGCAATTCATCCAGTATTTCCTGTACCAGATTCTTGTAGGTTCCTCAACGTCTTGGTTTCATGCTTCTAACACGGACATATCATCAGCGAGGATTAAAATATGTGCATTCAGCGGGTGTCGTTCATCGGGACTTGGTGCGCCTTGTTCCGTTATCGTTCTGTCCTCCATCTAAACCCTACTCCTATTGCAGAAACCCAGTAATATTCTTGTCAATGAGAACTGCGATCTCAAGGCAAGCTCATCCATTACCTCGGCTTCAAGTTCCCTATACTGATACTGATGTTCATGTGCAGATTTGCGATTTCGGTCTCGCCAGAATCCAAGATCCGCAAGATGACTGGTTACGTTTCGACGCGATACTATCGTGCACCAGAAATCATGCTCACATGGCAAAAGTACGACGTCGCTGTTGATATTCTGGAGTACGGGCTGTATCTTCGCCGAGATGTTGGAAGGAAAGCCCTTGTTCCCGGGCAAAGACCGTGCGTCACGTCCTGTCTCTCCTTATGCTTACTGACAACCTCCAAACGGTAGACGTGGACCAGTTCTCTATCATAACCCAGCTTCTCGGTACCCCTCCTGATGATGTCATTGAGACCATCGCTAGTGAGAATGTGCGTTTCTTTTGCATTACCGCTGTCCGAAAGAGGCACCTATTCTTATCATGTGTTTGCACCCTAGACCCTTCGCTTTGTACAGAGTCTCCCCAAGCGTGAACGTGTCCCATTCAGCCAGAAATTAAGGACAAGTGATCCTGATGGTGCGTGTCGTCCCATACATACAGCGTCATACATCCATTTCTAATGTCAACTGAACCTTGTAGCCCTCGACTTGCTGGAAAAGATGCTAGTATTTGACCCCCGTAAGCGGATAAACGCTACAGAGTCCCTCTCGCACGAATACGTCTCTCCCTATCATGACCCGACCGACGAGCCAGAGGCCGCAGAAAAGTTTGATTGGAGTTTCAACGATGCTGATTTGCCTGTTGATACGTGGAAAGTCATGATGTATAGCGAAATCTTGGGTGGGTGTGACATTCTTTCATTTTTTACGACATTCGATATTGACATATGCCGTAGATTTCCACCAAACTGGCGACGCAGCAGCAGCAGGCTCCTCAGAAGAAACAGAGGGTGTCGAGGCCACACTTTCCCATCCTATCGCCTCTTCCGCCACATAGAGCGTAAATCAAAGTCGGCTGCAGATGCGAATAAATGAACGAATTATCTTCAGTTATGAATCCTTTTGGTTTTTTTTGTAATGTTTGTATGTGCGCTGCCTCTGGCTGCTTTAGACAGCCTGTTTTTTTTTCTTGTTCTTTTTTTTTTTTTGCCTGCTATGTCTACAGTCATCCTCCTCCCTTTACCCTTTACTTATTGAATTCATACCGTTCGAATACACGAAGGACTTTCTTTGAATCATGCACAATTTTCTTTAAAACTTGTTCAAGTCCTTGAATCTCAAATCGTTCTTTCATCATATTACATATATAACTTTCCTTAAATTGTGTAATGCGTACCAGTGTTGTGCTAGTAGCAAGCAGAGAATCAAAGAATTATATATATCTATCTGAAATTCACTTGTACAGACTTGGACTTGGGACACCAAGTAGCGCCCTTAGCGCCCAGCGCGTAAGCTTATTCAAACTTATTTCATTGGCGTTGAAGCGTTGAATGTGAAGAATCGAAATTATCAACTGCCCAAGTTGGATTTGAACCCCTCCACAAGTTTCGATACGGTCAGCTCAAAAAGGTTCAGGGATTCTAAAGGTACTTCATCGCGGCAGTTCCAGCAGAATACTAAGCGTCCTCATCTGGCCGAGGTATATCAAGCCTCCCGTCTTCGGTTCAAGCAGATATCCAGATTCCATAGTCGACGGTCGGATAACGAATCGATTATATTCCCTGAAATCAGAATCAGGGAATGTTATGATCATGTCGAAATTTACGATCTAGACATTTCCCGAGCTCGAAAATTTTGAACTAATAGTCATTCCATTGATAGCTTTTGCTATCCGTCACCAGTCCTACGTCCAACGCCTCGCTGTTGGCATTTATGATTATCCTTTTCGCCCGAGAATCGGAGACCATCTGTCTCAACCTCGGATGCTGATGACTGCGGGCTGCATGCTCTTCTCCCTCCCAAGCATTCAACCAGACCAGATTGACTGTGCGCAGTCAAGCACGACGACCGGAGAAGCTCCATTGACTACACAGCATAACTAGTTCTATAGGCCATTTTCTATGTTTCTTTCATTTCGTCCGCAGTGCAAGTCGCGCGCATTAGCGCGTAGATGCTATTGCGGTAGCTCAGTTATAAACATTCTATCATTCCATTAATCGCGCTCTTCACTTTCGACTGGGGTATTCATCCCTTTACTTATGTCTCTCTTTTCTGATGCTGATCTTCTTGCCAGTTTACGACGAGCAGAGTTGCGTCGATCCTCAATCTTGATCCCTTCAATTCAGGTATGCGTACTCATCTCCTTTCATCCTGATACCTTTTACCGACCCTCTATTCCTCCAGGCCCAACATGCGGTCTTCTCTTTGGTTGTTTGCTTCTGCAACATCGACCTGCGTTTATGCCATCACCCTCGAGATGTGTGTACTACATCCTACGTTAGCGCCCACCTAGCCAGCAGACGGCTTCTACCCTGGTATTACAGCCAGCAGCGCCGCGGTGACAGCCAATCCTGTAACCAACGTCTCGGTTTCAGTCAAAGACTGTCCGGATTCCGATGCACTTCGATTACTGCAACGTACTTCACCTACTCCACGCTGGCTTGGACGACGAGGTGGCTACTCACCTACCGGCTTCCAACCCCCGACAACTTCCAGAACCGGTACCTCTCAACGGGCGGTGGGAGTTACGCATCACCTCTGGAACCATGTCTCTTCCCGGAGAAATCATTTATGGCGCGGTCGCAGGAACCAACCGACGGCGGGTTTGCGATTTTCGCTCAAATGCTATTTCGACATTCCTAGTCCAGAATGCACCATGGACTGGCAGTCGATCTACATGTTCAGTTACCAGGCCATCCACGAACTCAGCGTCGTCGGGAAAGCATTTACTAAGGAGTTCTTTAACATGACCGATACCACGAAGCTATACTCGTACTATCAAGGTTGTTCCGAAGGTGGTAGAGAGGGCTGGAGCCAGGTGCAACGCTTTGGTGACGAGTGGGATGGTGCTGTGATTGGAGCTCCTGCATTTCGCTATGCCTTTCATAGATTCAGCACTTGTACTCAGGGGTCGTCGAACAGACTCTGGGATACGCTCCTCCAGCCTTGCGAATTGGAGAAGATTGTCAATGAGACGAATCACAGCTTGTGATCCTCTCGATGGGAGAGTGGACGGTGTCGTGTCACGAACTTGACCTCTGCGCGTTAGATAATGACATCGATGTTCTGATAGGCGAGTCATATTACTGTGCCGCTACAACAGGGATGTTTACTACACCAGAAGCAGAACAGGTACTGTGTCAGCCGAGGGAGTCGCAGTCGCAAAGACGAGCTTGGCTGGCTTGAAAGGACTCGGATGGCAACCAAGTCTATTTTTCGTATAGACCTTCCGCAGCATTTGACGATGCTGAGACAGAGTGGATGAATGAGACCTCTCAGTCGTGGGAGGTGACCCCGAGTTCTCTTGGGGGTGAAACCGTAGCAGTGCTCCTGCAATTACAGAATATTACCAACATCCCGACGCTCGATGGTGCCACCTACGACACACTCCGGGACTGGATCTGGCAATTCTGGAACCGATACTCAGACTCGCTCATGACGACCTTGCCTGACCTAACGCCGTTCATGAGCTCCAGCGGAAAGGTCTTACACTACCACAGCGAATCCGACTATAGCATCCCCAGAACGTCGTCTGTTCACTATTACGAGTCTGTCAGGTCGGTCATGTACCCCGGCTTGTCGTATAACGACAGTGTGGATGCTATGAACGACTGGTACCGGCTGTTCCTCGTACCTGGGGCTGGCCACTGCGCACCTAATGTACGCGGAGCCCAATGGACCCTGGCCTCAAACAAATCTTGCTACCATCATCGATTGGGTAGAGAACGGAGTCGAGCCCGTGACGCTGAATGCGACAGTCTTGCAGGGCGATGATATTGGAATGGTCCAGCAGATTTGTTCTTGGCCGTTGCGACCTTTGTGGACGTCGAATGGGACTGTGATGGAATGCGTGTATGATCAAAAGTCTATTGACAATTGGCAATATGACTTGAACGCGTTTCCTTTACCGGTATACTAGGTAGTAGGTACAGTGATATGCAGCAATGCGACGCTTTGACTATCGCTTTCCTTTTTTAACTCGATCATCTCAGCTATTTGACGCTCTTTCCCTTTCTCTCTCTTCAATTACATTATCGCCATTGCGCCATGCCAGTTACTTTAAAATTTATGCAAGGTACTTAATCGCTTGTTCGCGGACCTCGTTACTCAATTCACTTATTCGTTTCTGAGATTTTATCTTTACTGTTTCTTGCTCGCGAACCCTTAATACTCAATTCATGATTTTACTGCTGTCACTTGAGACCCAACTTCAAGCCTTTATCGCACTACTTCAGCTAAGTATGAAGCTATCTAGTTCGCTCGTCTTCTTGACTAGCTCCATGTGTTTTTCAAGTTTGTCAGCATCATCTTTCTTGTCTACGTGCTATGCGGTCAAGACTCTCTACTAACCAATCGACGCACGACTTTCAAAATTCCGACCTGACGATGTCGGATCTCAGGAGTATAGTCTCCACTGGAGCAAGACACTAAGCAAGACACTAAATACTGACAGCGCTGATACTCTTTTCGGATCTTGTTCTCAGACGACATATCGTGGCAAGCAAAAGGATTTCGAAATTCCAACCTTCAGATTTTCTTTTTCACTCGCAAGTTTTGTTGCCGCGCGCAACAATATTTTGAAGGCTGTTATTCAAGATCCTTCCGGATTGCACTCCTCTCCGCCTTTCCAGGTCCTTCGGTACTTTATCGCTAGGATTTGGGGACTTTAGTACGTACAATGGTATCAGAATCGCTAATGAGTCGCCTAGAAAATTAGGTCCCGCAATACTTGCTCGCGCATGTTTCACTCTTAAACGATGATGAAATGAAGCGATCGGATCTACGGTGGCATCTGCTTTAAAAGCTGGAAATCCCCTTTCCTTCCAAGAAACTTACCATGGCTTCACTTCTATCTTGGCTTTTCTCAAGCGTGAAAGACTCCCCTAGTGACGCGTCTTCCATTCTCTGCTCGCAGATCCTAAAGGACGCTGACCAGTATCCAGTCGCAGCTGCTCTAGGCGACTTGCTCTTAAACAGCGGAAATTCCTGGCCTCCGAAAGCTACTCACGCCGAGTCGTGGCCTTCTGCTTTGAAGCCCTATCATACTGTGTATCAGAGAGTCGCGCCCTTCCTTCCTGTTCACGAATCATCTCTAGACGATGCAGAAAATCGCTTGCTCATCGACAAAACTCGCGCCTTAGTCGTCGCGCTTCTCGAGGAGGAAGTTTATATTCCTGATGTTTGTGAGACATTAGAGGAGTGTTCGTCGGACAGTGAGATGATGCATATGAGCGGTTGGTTGGGATTCTATTCTTGTCTAGCTTCGTTGAGGCATGCTTATCGGTACGTCTCTGCCAAGCTTCGAAAGTCCTAGTTTTACTGATATGACACTACTATAAAGGTGGGCAGTACTACCTGTTGTTCGCGAAGCACAAAACGAGATATCACTTCAGTTACCTCGCGAGCTGGATATCCCTTGGCCATACATACAACGACGACTGGGCATCACTTCACCTGGAGGTAGTATGTCCTCAAACTCTTACTACAATCTCAATGCCCGACGCGAGATCGTGTACAGGATTACGACGGGTATGAGTGAGGAACACAACAGAACGGAACTTTGGAACTCGCTCTTGTTCGTCGAGGTCGAAGATAAGGTGTGAATAGTTCTAATCTTGTTTTTTTACCCCCATTTATCAGATATCTTTTCCAGGCACTCCCAGTCTATCGACACATAGCGAAAGCTGCTCAGTCATTCGAAATCGATGACTTCCGTCCACCGTTTCAGAGCTGCAAAAAGCAAACGACGACCTCAAAGGAGCTTTCAAACACTTTTACGAGAATATGAATGATTTCAACCTCGTACCTTCGCTCTGGCTTCCATACTGCCAAGGGTTTCAGGGATGGACTTTAGAAGGCATAAATGGTGTTTCTGGTGGCCAAAATATCTTAATACGTACTCTTGACAGCTTTCTGGGAATACGACCTTGGCCAACCGATGAAGAGGAGGCTCTGCATCTGCCTTTGGCACAGCGAAACTGGTTGAACTGCCTACGAGAACTTGATATACGTGCATTAGCACAGGAGAAGGGAAATGAGGAAGTAATTGAACAGTTAAACCATATGGTTTCTCAGCTACGAGTAAGATCGTTGTTTTTTCTCCGTTGGTTTCAATGACTCACGTAAATTCTTCTCTTAGCTTTGGCGGATGGGCCATATGCGGCGGATGCAGCGATATCAGATCTATAGGCCGGAGCGAAATAAGATGACCGCTGGCAAATCGCTCGTCAAAGACGATTCGGTGTTGGATGACAATGCTATGGTCAATCATCTCAGGCAGATGCTTTCAGTACGTCTTCAAGAGACAAAATAAACACTCTTAGCGTGTCCATCTGCCTATCTTTCGTTCGTTGAAGACACTAGCAAACATAAGTAAAGAGTTCACGGAGAGGTTTAAGATTCCTTGGCTCGTTAGATATTATACCTATTTAGAAATAACTAGATTTGGATTCTAGACTCGAAATATACCGTTTGTAATGCTTTGCAGAATCCTAGTATGACTCGGATGTGCTCGAGGTTTAAGTATTATATGCTCGTCAAGAGACTGATCAAAAGACACACCGAATGAGAGATAATTATAAACAGTACTGTAACTCTAGACAGGTGATTCAGACGAGGTCTTATATACGCGTCCCTACGCGTATCTGGCGCGCGCTGTGGCGTGATGAGCAACCACGAGGACGCGTTTTCGCTTTCACGGTGCCTTTCTTTGGGCTTCTACAATAATTAACATAGTCAATCGATGCATAAACTCGTCTCGACGACGGAGAGGACGATCCCAGAAAATAAAAGTAAGCTTGTGAATTATTCTGTGCCACTGAATTTTCTTCCAGATTCCTTTACTCCGTGAAGTTCCCCGTCGTATTTTCTTTCACTCGATCACAACCCACTCGTACCCATCGTACTCGTCGATCCTCCAAGCAGCAAAGAGGGGAATCTCTGTCCAAATCAGATTCGCACACGATCCTGATCCAGCTTTAAGTCCGAGATTCAAAATCCTAATCCTCTCCTTCTCTGGGTCTGTTTCGGAAGCTTGGTGATCGTCGACCTCGCGTCCGAGCCTCATTGCAGCCTCGACAATTGCACCATGGTCGTTGTACTCGTGGAATGTTGTTGTGCCATCTTCCACCTCTTTGTTGACTTGTTTAAGCTTCTGCTCAAGCTCCTCCGAGAAGTTTCTCCCACCATAGCACCCATTGTAGATGATGATTTTTGTCTTTCCCTCTGACAGCCTCTCAGCGATGAGTGGCGCCCAATGCTCCGTGATGGTAGGTTGGGCCCGGATTCCGGCTGCCCAAGCTCGCGCGTAGAACTCGAGGAACTCGGATTTGAAGGATTCAAGTGTCTCTTCAGAGGGTTCGGTGGGACAGCGTGAGTTGCTGTAAGGCTTGCTTGAGCGGGTTTGGTGGTATGACATTGTGTTGTAGAGAATGTTCAGTGTCTTAAGTAGCTTTCCTCCTAATCTCGGCTCCGCAAGATGATCACACTAAGCCTCAAACTTGAAACCGCGTAAAAGATTCCGAGACACTGGAATCAAAGAGTTAACTATAAAATGGAGTCCTAGTACGGGAAAGAGCCCGAACGAGGAAAGGCAATAAAGAGGCCGGGTCCTACCATACACCAGTTGAAGGTCTGAGGAGAAGGCGGTCAAAGGAAAGGGTTAGTAGAGTCAATTTTATTTGTCCAAATCTTGGATTCCTCGGCTCCGTGAGACGATCGCGGAGTGATAAAGACTTTAGGGAGCTGGCACTGCTGATCTAGATTTACAAATGAAATCACTGGCATTAGAGAAAATGGAGGAGCTCGAGGTATTCGAAGACTTGCTTTAAGGACTATATCCCTGAATGTTTTTTTGGAACACTGGAAAAAGAGATTCGAGGCTCCGTATAAAGCCCTAGCGAAGTCGAGATGCGACTTTTCGAAGGGAAGCCTCTCGTCAGCCTTTAACCTTTTTGTAGAATATTTATGTACAGCAGGGCTAGCGTTTAGTTATGAGTGGTACAGTTGATCTGTAAAACGACTAACTATATACAATACCTCTCGGGCCTTGCATGAGCCATCATCTTCTGACCTTCATACCGCCACTCCAACACCCTAAACAGGTTCTCGTCTGCCAAAACATCCCCGGGACCAGAACCAACAACATCGACCCATTGCCTCAAGCTATCCGAGACCCTTGCGGCAGCGCTAGACCACAGTGCCGGTTCCGTAACGCCCGAGAAGAGCATGAAGACTCGTGTTACAATGTCGGGGTGAGGGGTAACGTTCAACGTAGCTGCGCGTGCGTAGGCATCCTGAGGGACGAAGTCGAAGGGCAATATGGGTGCTTGTTGAATGGAGGAAGCCAGTATTTATACGAGCTTTTATTAGACGAGCAATTGATAAGGTGGAAAGAACATACGTGATAAAAGAGGTTCAAGCCTCCGTATGAAGTCCTAGTGATTTCAAAGCTGCGTCCAGATACGACGTAATTTCCTCAAGGGGAAGTGGGACAGAAATTCCATCGCCGTCTGAAAGATCGCTGGTGATGGGGTCAAAGAGCCAGGCGGGGATGGTGGTACTGCTTGGGTTCTGGGAGTCACTTGAGGAATGTATATGAATGAGAAAAGAGAATCAGAAGAACTTACTCAGCTTCCCAGTATAGCTAGGATACCCTCAGACAAGTTGTTTTCTCTGTCGTACTTTGATCTGCATGAGTACGAATCGTAGCGCCGCGTGCAGCGGCAGGTCCCCGACTCCCACCCCGGCGCTTACTTAGCAAATCAATATGCCGCCAATCTGAGCAGTCTAGAACCAGTCTGTATTCGAGTACCAGCAGATAAATAATGACATTAAGAACTATTATGTGATAAGCCCGTTAATGAAGGAAACGGCCCAAACTTGAATTCATCAACAGATTAATGAGACGGTGGACAGTAGCTTCCAACTGCATCTCTTTTTCTTGTCTTTTTCCAGCTTCTCTCTCCAGACATGTAAAAACCTGTCCTGCTCCAATTGCAATCTGTGGAAGCGCAAGAAATGGTCTTCAAAGGAAATACCCCTACATAACTGCAAACTCTCGCCCATGGCAATGGCTTGAAACTTCCCAAAATGATGATGCTAACCCCATCATAGACTCCTTAAAGTTAGACTCTGAGTCTAACTTGAAGTTAGAGTCATGGTAGCCTGAGCTTGGTTAAAGGCACTGTAAGGAGTGCATCATGCTGTACAGTCTGTTGGAAAGACCACAACGGTTCAGAGTTAAACGTTAAGATATTGAACGAGATAATCATTGAGAGATTGCATTGATAATGGTTAATACTTACCAGCGGCTGTGGCAACAGCTTGAAACAGCTGTTGTAATCATAAATATGTGACCAATGACAGAAAATGTATGACTGTCCGGTCCGCTAACCCATTCAGATAAGCCATAAATAGCAGAACAGTCAGAGGACATGACATGTTCTGCTTATAAAAATACAAGATAAGAAACCAGATTAACTAAATGGGGCGTTTTTGACTGTGGGAAGCTCAATCACAGCAGACAAGGCCCTTTCTCTGCACTTCATTTGAGAGTCGGGGACTAGTGTTGCCATGGCTTGGCTAGCTGGTAGCTGGCTCCTTGTCATATTTGAAAGGATGTGGTTTTCGCGACCAATTTGTGACTGCCATCTCCCGTCCATTCATCTGCCTTGGTTTTGGACCTTCTTGTTGAAGCGAGTGACCTGTCTTGACATAACAATGAGCTTATGACTGCCAAGGACTAGGACCTAGTGGTAATGCAAGACATGGACAATGCAAGTATGAGCACTGAGTTATAGATAATGGAGCATTGTGAAGGTGCAAGTGCAGAATACAGTTCTCATTTATCCATTCAAATTAATGATGCGCCTACAGTCACATCTCAAGCCTTTTTGCAACATCAGGGAAAATGGTCTGGGCCCAGGATGACCCCAGGTCACTTAGGCAGCCTAGGCCACCTAGGAATAATGCAAAAACTTTGGACACCTCAGGTATCCTAGGCCTCCTAAGCCTCCTAAGCCTCCTAGGCATTCTGAGGGTATCCTCAGGTCGCCTCAGGACAGCTCAGGATGGCCCCCAGAATGCCTAGGAGGCTTAGGAGGCTTAGGAGGCCTAGGATACCTGAGGTGTCCAAAGTTTTTGCATTATTCCTAGGTGGCCTAGGCTGCCTAAGTGACCTGGGGTCATCCTGGGCCCAGACCATTTTTCCTGATGAAGCACCAAAGATTGACAAATGGTGGTTCCATGTCACTGCCACCGTCAACAGACTGTTGACCTCAGGCTGCTCAGATACCCAACATGAGACCTCTCTCTGATAAAATACATTCAAGTTGTCCATGCTGTCATGAATATCATTGAAGATGTTCAGTACCCTTTCAATAAATTTCATGGTGCAAAGTTGATCAATAGATATTGCACACGCACAGTGAATAAAAAACAAAAATAACAAAGATATTTCATTCCAATCCATCAACTAAACATTACATGTGTAAGAACAATACTGTAACAAAACCCTGTATAAAATTGAACAATTCACACAATTATTGCACTGAAAGTCCTTGAATGAATGCACGGACAAAGGTTAGGTAGTGCCCAGTCCCTACTAAGAGAAGTACGAATCACATTTGAGGGCCAATGGTGATTTTGTCAAGACCAAGGCTTGTCCAAAGCCTATTGGGAAGCAAGCGAGCAATGTTTAACCATAGACTAGGACAGAGCGGAGAAGAGCAGTCTTGAAGAAAACCCTAATTCCTTAATGATGAGATTGAAAAAATTTAGCGCGAGGATCATCTTCAAGGCCATATAGGAGAACATTGAGGAGTTGCGGAGAGCTTGGGCCTTCATGATATGCTCCTATATTGACAGTCAGAAAATTTTATCATATATGAGCACAACAGAAAAGTTACTAACCATGTTTGACGACTAACCTAATTGACCAGTGATGAGAACACAAGAATAGTTGGCGGAAGTTGAAATACTCAGGGATGATGTCCTCGCAGTCATCAATGATGAGGACACCATGAAGGTAGAGGTTGATGTAGTACACTTCTTTTTCAACTCGAAGAGATTGAAAGGTGCACTAGAGAAAATAATTAGCAACACAAGTCAGCAGCAATGTGAAAGTAGTACACACCATTTGAGAATTAAGAACATCACTTTGAATGTTGTTAGTTAAGCTCTTATAGAATGTGGCATACTCTTCAATAGCAATGTTTTTGGGGTTACGCGATCAGATGGGTTTAATCTTGTTGTTGGTGGTCTCAACCACCCTTGATTTTCATTGTTGTCTTGTCCTTGGAGTTGTTGTCCTCATTCTCAACCTCTGTATTCTTGAGCATCAGTGTTGGTGTCAGCATCTTTTTCCTCCTTGTCCTCAACCTCCTACAAGGAAGATAATTAGTTCAATGTGTACCAGACATTATGAAGGATGACCTTGATCTTCTTCTCTGTAAGATATTCGAGCCAGTCTTCCTTGAGATAAAGTCAGATTCACAATGAAGAGGAAGTTTGTGTGATCATGAAGGTACCGCCAGCAGCTGACTCCCAGATGTACTGCTTGTCATCATTGCACTTGGAGATAATTTGCACACTCGGCAATGAGATAGGCAGAGTAGAAACCAACACCAAATTGACTGATCAGAGGGATCAGTACTGGGTTTTGGGAAGGGGAGGCCAGAAAAGTGATTTGGGGATGCATCAGAGAAGTGCTGTTGGAAGGATTCGGAGCTGGAGGGGAAGGAGAGGTTGAGATGGATGGGGTCGAACTAGAAGTCCTTTATCATTATTATTATGAAAAATAGATAATATACATACATCAATGGAATCTTCCTTGTCATTGCCTCTGTTCAGATCTGACGGCTAAGCATAGGACCTTCAGAAACAAAAGGTAATAATGGAGAAGACTTTTGCCTTCTTGTTGGGTTGAGTGGCAGAGAGGACAAGAGAATGACCATGCACTCTCCAGTTTTGAGCACAGAATGGTTGGTCAAAGGAGCGTATTGGATTTTGTGGGATTTTGTTGAGAGCATTGAAGAAAGGAAATGAGAAAAGGAAGCAAAAAAAAACCCTGAAGCTGGCACCAAGCCGGCTTATGAGCTGTGTCAGCTGGTGCTTGAGCCTGTGAAGCTGGCCCATGCGATTCTTTGCGGCTTCAGCTTGGCTCAGCTAGAAAACCAGCTCGTAGCCGGCTATGAGCCGGTTTTTCCTCAAGCTGCAGCAATACTAGTACGAACTGACCAAGGAAACTCCGAGATAAGCTGAGCATGGCATGAGAGTCAGTATCTAGGTGCTCGTTTGTCATGATCCCAACTCTCATTGCCGCTGATTCCTACATCAGTTTTTGAGTCTTTCTTTGCATCAAATCCATGCATTCTTTGCTTCTATGATTCCTTTTGCAAGGAAGACCCTTTCCTTCACCAAAGGCATGGCATGCTAGCCATTTCATGGGTCCATGACTATACTCAGCACAGCCTCCCAGAAATGTCATCATGGTGAATCTTTCTCTGACTTACAGGTGTTGCGGTCATATGTTCCGCTATGCTCTGAAGTCCATTCATTCCTGTCATGGCTGCATGCTGCTGTGTGCTTAATACTTTTCTTTTACCTGGTCATTCCTTAACCTTTCCAGCAACATCACCATCTCATCACTGTCTACTCCATATCTCATTCTTGGTGTGTTTCACTATATTTCCTCCATTTTCTCCCTTTGCTTGTCCAATTGGTCATAGCTCTGCTTTTCATTTATTTTATATTCCATTTTATATTCTATTTTATCCTGTTTCAGACCACAACCAGCAAATGCATGTTAGAAATAAGAAATGGTGTTATAATGATTGTGTAGCTGTTTGACCTCAACTGGGCCCTGAGGCAAACGGGTAAGGTATATGAGTAACTACATACTGTATTTATACCTGTAAGAATGACTATGTCATAGTGCATATAACAGGAAAGTGGGTACTATGTGAATATCGGTGGCTACTGTGAGTATATGCATGGATACTGTGAGTGTATGCGCAAATATCTCCTGTGATATCATAAATTCATAAGTATGTTGTAATGTGGGCTAAAATATATTTTCTGTAAATTCCAACAATGCAAGGTGTTCAACACTTTATATTTCAACCTCAATTCATTGATACCATATACTGTATTATGCTACACTACTCAATAAAAGTCTGCTCTATGTACCTTGATGCTGCACTACACAAGCCAATCTATCTTTACCACTGGTAGCAGTATTGCACTTCCTTCACTTGGCCAACTGGTCTACAGCTCTATCTTGCTCAACCAACTGGTTGAGGCATTGTACTTGCTTGGCCAACTAGTTGCAGCTCTATCCTTACTGCTGGTAGCAGTATTGTATTTTATTTTCTTTTCTTTTGCTCAGCCAACTGGTCTGCAGCTCTATCCTTACTGCTGGTTGCAGTATTGTATTTTATTTTCTTTCGCTCAGCCAACTGGTCTGCAGCTCTATCCTTACTGCTAGTGGCAGTATTGTATTTTAATTTCTTTTGCTCAGCCAACTGGTCTGCAGCTCTATCCTTACTGCTGGTGACAGTATTGTATTTCTTTTGCTCTATCCTTGCCCAACCAACTGGTTGAGGCATTGTACTCACTTGGCCAATTGGTCACAGCTCTATCCTTATCACTGGTGGTGGTACTGCATTTCCTTTGCTCAACCAACTGGTCTGTAGCTCTATCCTTGTCCAACCAACTGGTTGAAGTATTGTACTTGCTTGGCCAATGGGTCCAGCTCTATCCTTACTGCTGGTGACAGTATTGTATTTCCCTCACTTGGCCAACCAGTTCAATGACCAGATGGTGGTTTTTCTTGTATATATGCTGGAACAACTGGTCCTAGCTCTCCTTTACCCAAATGATTTGTGGTAATCTACCAGCTTGACCAAATGCTTTCAATGTTGATCCAACTATGGGTACTAGTTAAAATCTGCCAGCATTTTGTGGTCATGTGCTTTTGTTGTGCATATTGTGCTAAGTATTCTCATTTTCACATTCTTGACTCTGGTGAGTTTTCTTTGTTATCATTTCCTCTTCCTCCTAGTTGGTGGGTCCAGTTGGATTTATTCACTCACACTGCATTGTGTGAAATGCTTTCATTTATCCAGAGCATCACTCTGTTTGGGTGTTGGGCCCGTGTTCCCTTTTTGTCTCCTTTCCTCCTAGTGCTCGCGGGTTGGAGCTCTGCTCTGGTTGGGTCTACGAGCACTCGGAGTTAATGGGTGGGAACGCGGGGCCAAACCCCAGCCAAACCAAACTTCTCAGATAGGAACTATACAAGTTGTAAAGTTTCTATCTATTCCTATAAATACACTCACTGGAGTGCGCCCAGCTTATTTTAGATTTTGTTGGGACAACGGGATAAGCAGCAGAGAATTTCCACTGCGAGACAAGCGAAAGATCAACAGTGAAATCCATTTCTTTACTCTTTTTTGGTGGAAAGAGGTAGATTACCGGTTTTCCATCAACTTGGTCCAGATATACGTCAACAATATCACAGTCTTCCATTTCCAAATCCAGGGGTATTGTCACGTTGTAGTAATCTTCCACTATATAGAGCACATTAATGCAAGTGTTGGCACTCCTTTCTCAGGATATGTACCATAGCCTTCATCACGACTGGATACAGGTTTTTATTCTGATTGACTCCTTTGCACCGAATTTCGCGCCCTTGATAGACAACTCTAATTGTCATTTTCTCAGTATCATCTGGGACTCGACTTTGAAAAGCTGAGGGAGGTTTCTGGCTTCGACAACGTGGTTCAGCTTCCGGTTGAGCTTTAGCTCCAACCTTGATTCGAGAAATGGATGGGATCAGATATTCCCATGTCTCTACCGGAATTTCTACGTCTTCTCCATTGCAGACTGATAGTTCAGAGGTCTGAAGAACTATAGCCATACTAAAAGGTATCGACAAAACCCGTCGGACGCGATATATAGTCCCCTAATAAAGATAAAATTAACAAAATTAACAGACTGAGAAAGGACACATACGGAGAGGTTTTCTTGTTATAACAGTGACCTGGGCAGCACTACGCGATGATCGTGATAGTCCAGAGCAATGAAAGGCTCTTCTACGGAAACCGCATGATTTTTGCTGCTGCTGCTTCGAGTTGTCCTTGTGGACTTGGTAGTAGAAACTTTGGGCATGTTATCTGAGAGACTAAAGAAACAATCGAGAGGAAATGCTAACAGTGAGTTTACGGAACATTGTACAATTTTTAGAGGCTATACCCAGGTTAGCTTGCGAATGCGCGTCTGTTACTAACTTGCGACTGTTGCAGTGGTAGAGAGAAGTTACGGCGCTTAGTATGTAGTGCAACCAGCGCTAATTATCTTTAGGCCGTCTCCCTCAAGTTTCAACTTTCAAGCTTCAACCAGCCACCCAGAGTCGAAAAAGTTCATATTTAACAGGATCCAGTATGCCTGACTTCGGATGGACGCCTTGATAAAATAGATCCTTTAAGATCTCACGCATGCATCTTGAGATTCTAAAGCAAGTCTTGACTCGGATATGTCCGTAGCCGAATGACAGAATTTTCGAGGCTTCAGGCGACGCCTTGACAAAATGGAAGCTTTAAGATCTCACGCATCAATTGGGCATCTTGAGATTCTGAAGCAAAGCCTCTTGATGTGTCTGTAACCAAATGACAGAACTTTTGAGGCTTCAGGTGACGCCTTGACAAAATGGAAGCTTTAAGATCTCACGCATCAATTGGGCATCTTGAGATTCTGAAGCAAAGCGTCTTGATGTGTCCGTAGCCGAATGACCAAACTTTTGAGGCTTCAGGCAACGCCTTGATAAAATAGAACCTTCAAGACCTCGCACATCAGTTGGGCATCCATCTTGAGATTCTGAATCAAAGTGTCTTGATGTGTCTGTAGCCGAATGACAGAAATTTTGAGGCTTCAGGCGACGCCTTGATAAATAGAACCTTTAAGACCTTGCACATCAGTTGGGCATCTATCTTGAGATTCTGAAGCAAGCGTCTTGATGTGTCCGTAGCCGAATGTCAGAACTTTTAAGGTTTCAGGCGACGCCTTGATAAAATAGAACCTTTAAGACCTCGCACATCAGTTGGGCATCCATCTTGAGATTCTAAAGCAAAGCGTCTTGATGTGTCCGTAGCTGAATGTCAGAACTTTTAAGGTTTCAGACGACGCCTTGATAAAATAGAACCTTTAAGACCTCGCACATCAGTTGGGCATCCATCTTGAGATTCTAAAGCAAAGCGTCTTGATGTGTCCGTAGCCGAATGACGGAACTTTTGAGGCTTCAGGTGACGCCTTGACAAAATAGAACCTTTAAGATTTCACGCATCAGTTGGCATCCATCTTGAGATTTACCACATTTAAGGAGCGAGAGAGCTTTCTTTGGCTACCATGTAAGTAAAAGCAATTATTTGGTAACCTCCAATTCGTTCCGCATTGTGCCGGAAAATAGAACCTTTAAGATTTCACGCATCAGTCTTGAGATTTACCACATTTAAGGAGCGAGAGAGCTTTCTACCATGTAAAAGCAATTATTTGGTAACCTCCAATTCGTTCCGTATTGTGCCGGAGTATTAAAGAGCAACCATTTTTCAAGTTCTCCACTAACGCCTCTTGCCTCGCACCTCTACTCCTTCATTCAGCGGCACACAAACCAGCAAGCCTTGCAACATGGACAGGCATACTTTCACAGAAGACAGAAGCATCATTACAAGACTCGGCGTCGAGGCTACAGATATCGAAGCCAAGGTAGTAGTCATTGCTTGTCATCTATAACCCCCCAAAAATGACTTCTTCGAACAGAGTGAACTCCCACCTCATTTATGCGGTCTTGAGGTGAAGATGCTGTCCGACGAGATAAAGGTTGCCACAAAGATAGTCGCGCGAGAATACACCACTGCGCCTGGTACTATGCAAAAAATAGAGATGTTGGGCGATCTTGCAGTTAGATTGAGGGATTTATTTGAGTGGGTCTGTTCCATATTGATGATGCAGAAGCCAGCTGAAGATCAAAATTATAGGATAATGGCCAAATACAAGAAGATATTGGATATGCTGAACGAAGGATCAATCGTGGTCGTTGTTAGAGCAGGACAATACTCGAAGAAAATAAAGGCGTACCACGAAAAATTGAAGAGGATCCGAGCAGAGATAGAGGTAAGACATCGTGGTTGTCATCGGTTTGCATCTGATTGGTCCGACATCTAGACAACTATCACCAGAATGAAGACCTCGTGGTGGCAACAAGCACATACTTCGATTAGTCGAGAGGAACAACAGACAGGCCTTGGCCTTGTGGCAGAAGTCTCGAGCTTGCCATCGAGTCTACCTCGCACCATAACCCCGACATTGGGTCAAATAACCCCGACCTCTCCTAAAAACGGCAACATGTCGATTGTAAACGATAACGCTGGCGACGGCCAAGGAGAGGGAACCATTCCAGTACAACCGATGAGTCACGGGATACCGTCAACACTTCCCCCCGGCTCGTTGATCAACAACGACATCGCAGTGGCAGACGCTAGCCCGGGACAAGCAGGAGCGGGGACTTTGAGCCCACCTTCGATGGAGACCAGTACCCCAGCACAACCAATAAGCCAGGAAGCCCCATCCGCGTCTCTTTCCCATACAAGGATTGGAACTCTTTCACTCAACACTGTCGGGAACGATGTGAACAACACGACGGTACACGATCACTCTCGGCACACGGGAAATGGGAACACTGTGGTCTTTAATATCGAAAACATGGTGTTCAACCACTTTTGGGTGAGTAGCTTCCTGTACGAGTGAGCATATCTGATGCTGGCGAAAAGTACTAGATAGATAATGGCGCGAGTTAATCCACAAAGCAGGGTCTCTTACCTTCCTGTATGGACCTTAGCGTTTCGCTGTTGTATTTTTTGGGATATGTATAATAAGGATTGGATAAAACACTTGCCTGGAACTCGAGAAAACAAGACGTCGATTTGGTCATCTTCCTATGCTGTTGCCACTTGTTAACATGAATTATAGGGGGCCCGAAAAGGACGAGGTTTAGAGAGTTAGATATACGGTTAATGCGACTGTAACATGCTTTCCTGCAGCGTTAGAGGCAGAGAAAAGATGCGGAAAACAAAGAAGCCGGAACCGAGCGCTAATTACATTCGGGCCGTCACCAGCCAACGTGATTCGCAATTCTCATATTTCGAGTCCCAGTTCATATCCAATAAATCCGCAAACGATCGTACTTACTCTATCTTCCCTTCGACCTTGCTTCGCCCCTCAACCAGCCTACCGAATGATGCGAAAACGGAATGGAAATTTCGCCAAGGATACACGAGAGGGCATAAAAAACTGACGCACTCGCCGTGGCAATTGGCAAGAGAAACTTACTAAAGATCTTGGGCGGTTGGGTGTTATTGTGTTTGCTGTAATGGGTGTGGGTGCGTCTCGTTTCTTTAATCTAGCCCTATCAGTGCTGATTGACCTCCATGGAATAGTGCTATTCGAACTTGCTTGTGAGACTTGTATTCCTTTAGTTGACAAGCACGGCTTGGTTTTTTGACGCATACATTCTTGCACTAGGCAGTGAGGTGTTATACGTAGGATCGACAACATCGGCCATTCATATACACAGAAGACCCCGCAGAAAACCAGTGATTTCCGGAGTGAGGAAGCGGATGTCACTGTTGCTCTCCTCGTTCCTTCGCACTCATCACTCATTGACCAAGGCATGACATATAAAACGACTTGTTTGAGACTATCTTATTTGGGAAGCTGAGTAGGTTTTTTTACCTCCTCTATCATTCATATAAGTCGCTAAATCGATTTGTAGAACACAAACAGTACTATCATCTCCACCTATCCCAGGTCAAAGGTCGGAGCACTTTGACCCGATCACCAGTGACGACGATAGAGCTACTTTCATCTTCTCTAGAAACTCACGTCGTACCTCGATGCAGTCAACTTCGCACATCCTTAATAACGTGTGTTCCTGCATTATCAGCAATCATTCGCCCTAATAACACTCTTATATAGACACCGGCTTCCTTCCTTCAACAAAACACACACACATTGCTCTCGGATTCGTGCCTCAAGAAGAGTACGCGCGCGCAGCTCTGAACGTTGTTTCTCACCCCTACGTCGTAACTCGAGTGTTCGTGCTCTTCAAGGCCATTACGAAGCCGGATTTGTGCCATAACGCTACTGCAAGCGTTTAGCTTGGAACGATGGGCCGACGTTGTCGGTTATGGTGGTACAGATGTCTTGGCCGACGATAAGCTGTTTAGGATGCTGGAATGGGAAGGCATGGAGGTCAAAAGCTGATTGTCTATTGAAGTTAGTTGTCGACGAACTGTAATTATGGACTGACATCATAATTGTTTTCGTTCCGCCTAATATCTGGAATATGTGCCAAAGTTTATGCTCCTCGGTATGCTAGGCGAAAGTAGAGCTCTTTCAATTTTCTAACATGTGTAAACACACCTCTCGATTATGGCGAGATGCAAGATGCAATCTAGTAAGTACCTTACTCGTTTGCCGCTCTCTCTTGCTAGGAGGTCAATAGCTTCGAACAAGTCCCTAAGATGGGTTTGATCTCGATTTGAAGCTCATTCGACTGGGAGGGCCAGGCCTCTGATGGGCCGAATGGTCATGTTTCCTTCGGAAACCACGCTTTGACATTTTTTGATATATTGGAGCATCTTTGTTGCCCGTTAACACTTCAAAGTTAACACACATCAAGAGCTACTGCCAGTGCCCTGCGCCGCTCAAATGCCAGCCTCTTTCCCATCTCCCAGTACCACAGAGATAAGTATCTTATTTACTTGGAGACTCCTCTCCTCTTTCCCGTCTCCCAATGCCACAGAGAAGTAAGTATTTTTACACCCATTTACACCCCTCTTCAGTCTCTTTCCCGTCTCCCAACAGGTACCACAGATCTAGAGAAGGCGCATACCTTTACACCAAAGGCATATGGGCATATGATATGACTTGTTATAATGTACATATTTTGACAAGGCGGTCATTCAAAGTTTCATCGATAAGTATCGATAAGTATCAGTCAGAAAGCTCTCAATGTTCCACATATTTTGAAGAAGGCGGTAATTCAAAATTTCATTGATATCAGTCGTGAAAGCTCGCAAGATTCCACATACTCTGAAGGCGGTTATTCAAAGTTTCATCGATATCGGTCGTGAAAGCTCACAATGTTCCACATATTTTTTGAAGAAGGCGGTACTCCAAAAGTTCATCGATATCGGTCATGAAAGCTCGCAAGGTTCCAAATTCAAAATTTCATCGATATCGGTCATCCCCGGTCAAAATTCTTAAAAAAGTAGGTTCGGAGCAAGCCTTGGCTGGCACAAAACAAAACCAAGCCCCGTGAGGCAATCCTGGAGCGGATTTAGTACGAACCCAAGAAGGGAGTAACTATCACAGTGTGTCACTGCACTGTTGTGCTACTAAATTCAGACAGGTCAAGTACATCCCTTAAATACGTAGTGCAAAACTTCATTCAGTAGCCCATAAACCAGCAAGCCTAACAACATGGACTGGCATGATTTTACAAAAGACATATGCATCATTACATGGCTCGGCATCGAAGCTAAGGTAATAGTCATTTCTTATTGCTTATTGTCTATAACCCTCAAAAAATGACTTCTACAGAGTGAACTCCCACTTCATTTATGCGGTCTTGAAGTGAAGATGCTGTCCGACGAGGTAAACGCTACCGCAAAAATAGTTGTGCGAGAATACGCTGCCGCGCCTGGTAGTACGCAAAAAAGTGAGATGCTGTGTGATCTTGCCGCCTTGCGGTTAGATTGAGGGATTTGTTTGAGTGCGTCCGTTCCATCTTGATGATACAAATGCCAGCTAAAGGTCCAAAATTATAGGATAATGGTGAAATACAAGAAGATTCTGGATATGCTGAATGAAAGATCAATAGTGGTGGTCATAAGAGCAGGACAATACTCAAAGAAAATAAAGGCGTACCACGAAAAATTGAAGAGGATCCGAGCAGAGATAGAGGTAAGGTAACATTGTTGTTGTCGAGACTTACAGATTCAGGATGTTTTTGACCGGTCCTATACCTAGACAACTATCACCAGAATGAAGACCTCGTGGGGGCAGCAAGCACATACTTCGATTAGTCGAGAGGAACAACAGACAGACCTTGTGGCAGAAGTCTCGAACTTGCCATTGAGTCTACCTCCGACCACAACCCCGACATTGGGTCAAATAACCCCCCCTACTAACAGCAACAACATATCGATTGCAGTGGGCGATGGGCAGGGAGAGGAAACCATCCCAGCACAGCCAACAAGCCAAGGAGGATCGTCAACGGCTCTCCCTGGCTCGTTGATCAACAATGACATCGCAGCAGCAGACGCTAGCCCGGGACAGACAGGGCCAGGGACTTTGAGCTCACCGTCAACGGAGACCAGTAGCCCAGCACAACCAATGAGCCAAGAAGCTCCATCCGCTTCCCTCTCCCATACAAGGGTAGGAACCCTTTCGCTCAACACTGTCGGGAACGACGTGAACAACACGACGGTACACGACCACTCTCGGCACACGGGGAATGGAAACACGATTATCTTCAATATTGAAAACGTGAACTTTTGGGTGAGTAGCTTCCGCTGTACGAGTAAGCAAGGCCACTGTTATCTGACGTTGGGGAAAAGTACTAGATGGGCAATGGCCCGAGTCAATCCACAAAGAAGGGTCTCTTACCTTCCCAATGGACCCTAGCATTTCGCTGTTGTATTTTTTAGGGTATTTATGTAGAATCAGGATTGGATAAAACACTTGTCTGTAACTCGAGAAAACGAGGAAGTCGACTTGAATTAATTCTTGTCATCCTAAATTCTTGCCACTTCCTGGTTCTCATCCATTATACACAAACGACGAGGTTTATAAGCCAGATAATTATTGATATGGCTGTTTCCTGCAGGGAGAGAATCCAAGAAATGGTGGCGGAAAACTGAGAAATCGAGCGCTACCTTCGGGCCGTCAGGTGGTTGCGCCACGTTCGAAAATCCATCCTTATCAGCTTGGTCCTTACTTCTAAGCACCCACCACTGTATACTCATTTTTCTCCTAAGACACATCCATTTGCTAAATCTCTTTCAAAATGGTGCGAATCAATTCTACTCCAAGTTTTCAACTCATATCTAATAAACCTGCAAACGATCTTACTTTCCTTACTTTCCCTTTCCTTACTCTATCTTCCCTTCGACCTTGCTTTGTTCCCCTTCCAGCCGACCGAATCATGCGAAAACGGAACGAAAAGTTCGCCAAGGATGCACGGGAGGGCAAAAAAGCCGACGCACTCGTTGCGGAAAGAGAAACTTGATAAAGCTCTTGGGCGTTGGGTGTTATTGTTTTTGCTGTATGGGTAGTGAGGTGCGTCTCGATTCCTTAATCTAGCCCTATCGGTGCCGACTGACCTCCGTGGAATAGTGCCATTCGAACTCGCGAGACTGATATTCCTGTAGTCGACAAACACGGCTTGGTTTTTTTTGACGCGTACGTTCTTGTACCAGGCAGGGAGGCCGTGATACATAGGACCGACACATTGGCCATCCATGTACACGGAAGACTCCACAGTGGAAACCAGCGATTTCCGGAGTGAGGAAGCAGATGTCACTGTTGATCTCTCATCCGTTTCTTTCGCACTCGTGCAGACGACCAAAGCATGATGGAGAAAACGACTGGTTTGAGACTGTCTTATTTGGGAAGCTGAGTAGGTTTGTCCCTCCTTTATCATTCATATACGTCGCTAAATCGACTTGTAGAACACAAATAGTACCATCATCTCCACCCGGCTCACAGCAGTCGGAGCACTTTGACCCAATTACCGGCAATGTTTCAGACGACGACAAAGTTACCGTCATCTTCTCTAGAAACTCACGTCGTATCTCGATGTAGCCTTGAAATTGCTAGGTCTGCATACGAAACCTCGCACATCCATAATAACGTGTGTTCTTTGCATCTTATCAACAATCGTTCGTCCTAATATCACTATATAGATACTGTCCTTCAACAAACACACACATCGCTCTCTAATTCGTCCCTCAGCAACACCCACGCAGCTGAACGTTGTTCCTCGCCGCGACGTCGTAACTCGATTGTTCGTACCGTTCAAGGCCATTACGACGCTGGAATTGTGCCCTGACGCTGCTGCAAGAGTCTCGGAGCTTGGAACGATGGGCCAACGTCCTCGGTTATAGTGGTAAAGATGTCTTGGTCGACAATAAGCTGTTTAGAGTGCTGGAATGGGGCGGCATGGACAATGATGGAGGTCAAAAGTCTGTTAAGTAAAGGTAGTTGTCGACGAAATGTAAAGTATGGACTGATATCATAATTGTTTTCGTTCCGTCTGGAATGTGTGCCAAAGTTTATGCTCTTCAGGACGCTAGGCGAAAGAATAGTGCAACTTTTCCCTGTCATGGTGGTAGCGCTCACTATAGCATCGGGAGTGAGTCTGTCCCCTCCCTAAAAATGACATAAATTTCTCCTAGTTGCGTTTGAGCTCTTTTCAATTTCCTAAAATGACTAGTTAGACTTTTAGCTGAGTACTGACTCACGTTTAGGAAATTCGAAGCCTCAACATTGGTGCTACTTATGCAAACGCACTATTAGATTATGGCGAGGTGTAACTTGCTAGTACAAGGTATCTTACTCGTTTGTCTCTCATTTCCTCTCTCTTGCTAAGTTTCCCAAAGTCCGGTAGCTTCGAACAAGTCCCTCATTCTGTACAAGATTGTTTTGATCTCGATTTGAATACCTGTAGGCTCATTCGACTGGAGGCCAGCTCTGAATGGGCTGAAAGGTCGCGATTCATTCGGAATTCATGTGCATCCTTTGGGATAATTCTAATGGGAAACCCCATTATGAGTGGAAACCCTGGGTTTCATGCAAATCATTATTCAGAAACCCATTACACCATTGTCACACATTTGTCACATCCATTTTCTATGACGTTGGATGCCTCTGGGCTACTTCAAAGCTCTCTTAGTTGAGTCTTGGCTCAGGACTGTGCTTTGAATGTGCTTGGACTATGCAATGAGTTTGATTCAGATTACTTACAAGTGTGTGTCTGCTCATCCTTGCCTGCCCCAAATGTAGACATTTTGTCTGCTCTTCTCACTGTCTCCTCATGTCTAATTCAACACTAGATCATTCCAGAATCCAGTATGTATGATATATAGAGTAGTCTACAACATTGGAAGCCTTGCATGGCACTTGTGACTTGACTCCAAGGGGTGTTCAAAAAAATAAGCGCCGACATGACCTTGGGGGGGGGTCTGAGAAGTCCTTATGGCCAAAAATTTTTCATACTATTGAGGCTCTGAGGGGTGTTCTAGGTCAATTCAACCACTGAAATAAGGCTGTAAAGCCCATTTAAAGCACTCAACATCTCAAACCTCCCTGAAAAACATGGATTTTATAGGATATGATGCAATTTAGTACCAATTTAGCACCTCCATCAAAAAATATTGTCAATGCACTTACACCAGGTTGAATTGAACTTAGATGAACTGCTGTGTATTAAATTGCCTCTGGAAATGTTGTTTAAAGGTGCAAAGGAGAAAAATTTGTTATGTAATACAAATTTGAAGTTGGAAATCCTCCGAAATGTGGGAAAATTTTACTATATATAGGCGGTGGAAGGGGGGGGGGGGGGGGTTCATGAATCCTTATGACCCAAAAACAAGGTCATGTCGGGACTTAGTGGGTTGAACACCCCTTGCTTGACTCAAGGCTCCCTGTCTGCCTCCAAATTTAGTTCCTTTTCACTCAGTGTCAGATACCACAGTCTAACTTCCCTGCCTGTTCCTGGCCTGGCTCTCTCTGTGACTCACAGAGAGAGATTAAAAACTGTTAACAAGAGTACCTCAGTAACAATCAATACTAAGTATTTACCATGTAGAGTGTCTCCCATGACATGACTCCTGAGACTTGAGTCACAGACTTGTTATTAATGCTACACTGGGCTGCGGATGAGTTCTGGATGAGTTCTGGAGTCTCCAAAAATGTTGTTACTTGATGTGACAATATGTGACCAATGTGTGACCTGCCAGGGTTTCTCAACAATAATTTGGGGTTTCTACTCCAAATGGGGTTTCTGATTAGAATTATCCCATGCTTTGACATTGTTAATACTATATTGGAGCATCTTCGTTGTCCGTTAACACTTACAGTAACACACACCAAGATTACTATTACTATTCATCCAAACCAATCCCCTGCGCGGCTCAAATGTCAGCCTCTTTGCCATCTCCTAACAGCACAGAGAAGGGATCTTTACCACCCCTTTACTTCTCTCTTCGAGGGCGAGGACTTATCTTTACACTAATTATATGACTTGTTACAATGTAATAGAAAGGTCTAGATGTTGTTCCTGTTTGATCGAGCAGAAAGGATTCTCAACTGAGCTCCCGTGAGCGATAATTCTCCGGTGAGCTGCGAGCAGTAATTCTCCGGTGGAGGGTGGGTCTCCTGTGAGCAGTAATTCTCCGCTCTCCCCGCAGCTCCGGCGAGCAGTAGTCCCGAGAGTAGTAGGTCATGATGGGCAGTAATTCTCCGGTGAGCAGTAAGTCGCCTGTAAATAGTGCAAAACTTCATTCATTGGTAACTTACAATTGAGTTATATATTATACATATAAAACTCCTTTTTGCAGCAGTATCTTTAAATAGTGCGTCGAAAGAGATTACCCTGCACGCCTCCTTCATTCAGCAGTACACAAACCAGCAAGCCTGACAACATGGATTGGCATAATTTTACAGAAGACAGATGCATCATTACAAGGCTCGGAATTGAGACTACAGACATTGAAGCCAAGGTAGCAGTGATTTCTTGTCATCTATAACTAAATATGACTTCTTCGAACAGAGTGAACTCCCACCACATTTGTGTGGCCTTGAGGTGAAGATGCTATCCAACGAAATAGAGGCCGCCACAAAGATAGTCATACGAGAATATGCCGCCGCGCCTGGTAGTATGCAAAAAAGAGAGATGTTGGGCGATCTTGCGGTTAGATTGAGGGATTTATTTGAGTGGGTCTGTTCTGTCTTGATGATACAGAAGCCAGCTGAAGGTCCAAATTTATAGGATAATGGCCAAATACAAGAAGATAATGGATATGCTGAATGAAGGATCAATAGTGGTACTTGTTAGAGCAGGCCAATACTCAAAGAAAATAAAGGCTTACCACGAAAAATTGAAGAAAATCCGAGTAGAGATAGAGGTAAGACATTGACATTGTCGTCAGTTTGTATTTCAACTGGTCCTACATCTGGACAACTATCACCAGAATGAAGATCTCATGGGGGTAACATGCAGATATTTCGAGAGGAGGGGATGTTCGAACAGAACAAAAGCCAGACCTTGGGGCAGGAAGATACCCTCCATCCACTACCCCGACATTTGGTCAAGTAAGCCCCTGTCCTACTAACAGCAACATGTTGATTGTAATCGGCGATGACCAGGGAGGGGGAGCCAGCCCAGCACAACCAATGAGCCTGCATGTCCCCGGCGCGTTGATCAACAATGACATTGCAACAGCAGACATTAGCCCGGGACAAGCAAGAGGGGCGGGGACCTTGAGTTCATCGTCAATGGAGACCAGTACCGCAGCACAACCAATAAGCCAAGAAGCCCCATCCGCTTCTCTTTCCCATACAAGAGTTGGAACTCTTTCGTTGAATACTCTCGGGAACGACGTGAACAATTCGACGGTACATGACCACTCCCGACATACGGGAAATGGAAACACAATGGTCTTCAATATCGAGAACATGGTGTTCAACCACTTTTGGGTGAGTAGCGTCCCGTACGAGTAAACAATGTCACCATTATCTAACGCTGGCGAAAAGTACTAGTAGATGTGTGATGGCCCGAGTCAGTCCACAAAGTGGGGACTCCTTACCTTCCCGCGGCCGGTATGGACCCTAGGATTTCGTTGTTGTATTGAGATTTTTAAAAATAAGGATTTAATGAAACACTTGCCTGCAACTCGAGAAAACGACACATCGACTTGGCCATCCTGATTGTCATCCTATGCTGTTGCCACTTCCCAGCTAGCATGAATTATAGGGCACCCAAAAAAGACGAGGTTGATAAGCCAGATGTACAGTTGATGCTCGAACAGCATGAAAATGGTGGAGGGTCAAGCGCTAATTCCCCGACTCTCAAATGAAGTGCAGAGAAAGGGCCTTGTCTGCTGCAATCGAGCTTCCCACAGTTAAAAACGCCCCATTTAGTTAATCTGGTTTCTTATCTTGTATTTTTATAAGCAGAACATGTCATGTCCTCTGACTGTTCCGCTATTTATGGCTTATCTGAACGGGTTAGCGGACCGGACAGTCATACATTTTCTGTCATCGGTGTCGCATTTCATTGGATTTAATCCTGAAAGGATTACTGAAGTCTAATCAGTAAAGGTAAAACCAATGCAATGCGAACGTACCTGTACGGGACCCACCTAGCGAGGTCGAAAGTGGTTCCATTGCAAACAGGTGAGTCTCAGAGTGCTGAGCCATGCGGCGTGCTAACCCCTGTCTACAGGAGTCGCTTATATATACTCGGCGCTGGTGAGACGGAGGTCCCAGAGTCTTCTCCGTCTCACCAGGTACGTGCGGAAATTTACTTAATTTTCTTGTTCACTCATAGTCCTCTCCGTTGCACTAGTCTATTCCATTGTTTGCGCTACCCTCCCACCCTTCTCCCTGTTTGGTTTCTGTTTTTATTTTATGGTACGCTATACACGTTTGTTATGTAAATATGTACGACGACCCACTTCGGAGTGTCTCCCAATACACGCGGGCCCCCCCGGGGTTGATTTTGCCTAATTCAAAGGTTAACCGAGCTGATTAGACGGCTGTTTCAAGCATTTACCACTTCTGACCCACAGCCGCTGGTATTCACCTAGTATTAACCATTATCAATGCAATCTCTCAACGATTATCTCATTCAATATCTTAACTCTGAACCGTTGTGGTCTTTCCAACAGACTGTACAGCATGATGCACTCCTTGCAATGCCTTTAACCGAGCTCAGGCTCGTGGTACCGACTACCCACCATGACTCTAAGGAGTCTACGATGGGGTTAGCATCATCATTTTGGGAAGTTTCGAGCCGTTGCTGTGGGTGAGAGCAAGGAGTTTGCAGTTATGTAGGGGTATTTCCTTTGAAGACCATTTCTTGCGCTTCCACAGATTGCAATTGGAGCAGGACAGTTTTTTACATGTCTGGAGAGAGATGCTGGAAAAAGAGATGCGGTTGGAAGCTACTGTCCACCGTCTCATTAATCTGGTGATGAATTCAAGTTTGGGCCGTTTCCTTCATTAACGTGCTTAGTACCTGTCACATAATAGTTCTTAATGTCATTCTTTATCTGCTAGTACTCGAATACAGACTGGTTGTAGACTGCATGAATTGATTTGCTAAGTAAGCGCCGGGGTGGGAGTCGGGGACCTGCCGCTGCACGCGGCGCTACGATAGATTCGGGCCGTCACTGAAAAGACACATTCCTTTCCGCGAATCAATTCTATTCTATTGCCTTTTGCATATGGTTCTGGGGGTCAGCCGAAATTATTTCCGTGTTTATTTGGGCTGCAAATGAATGGGGGGCTATGCGAAATGAATTAAGGCCTATATTCTTTTCGGCCTGGGCCTTTGGTTTCCACAGTTTTCAATTCATTTTGACCCAAACAAACAAGTTCAAAAAAACCATCGACCCCCAGAACCATATGCAAAAGGCAATACCTCAATAAACCTGCAAACGATCTTACTTTCCTTACTTCCCTTACTCTGTCTTCCCTCCAACCTTGCTTTTCTCTTCTTCCAGCCCACCGAATCTGAAATGCGAAAACGGAACAAAAAGTTAGCCAAAGCTGCACGAGAGGACGCACTTGTTTGTTGTAATGGGTGGAGGTGCGTATCGTATTGTTCTAATTCTATCCCTGATATCGATATGCTGACTCACCTACGTGGAATAATAGTGCTATTCGAACTTGCGAGACTTATAATCGACGACTCGGAGCGCGACTTGATTTCTTGATGCATACGTTCTTGTACGGGACCGTATACATAGGACCAACCCATTCACCATTCATGGACACGGAAGGCTGCACAGTGAAAGTAATCACTGGTCCGCAGTGGAGAAGTGGATGTCGTTACGCAGTGAAAATTCTCCACGGTCAATCCCCAACTAAATCTCCTCAAGTTTCTTCTGGCTGAGAAAAGCTTACTCGCTTGGTTCGCACTCATGCGGTCGACAAAAGCATGACGGAGAAAACAACTGCTGTACTACCTTTATTATTTATATAGGTCGCTAAATCGACTTGTAGAACACAAATAGTACCATCTAGCTTGGTTACCAAGCTAAGTACCATCATCTCCACCCGGCTTATCTATCCCAGGTCATCAGTCGGACCCGATCGCCAGCGATCATTCAAACGAAGATAAAGTTTCCGTCCTCCTTCCTCTCTCTCGACTCACCTCGTGTCTCGATGCAGCTTTGAAGTCGCTAGGTCTGCATACGGAACCTCGCACATCATTATTAATGTGCGTTCTTTGCATCCTATCAACAACCGTCCGTCATAATGAGACTGTTATACAGATATCTTCATTCCTACAACAAACACACGCATCGCTCTCCGATTCGTATCTCAGGAAACATACCGCGCGCGGCTCCTCTGAACGTTATTTCTCGCCGAGACGTCGTAATTCGAGTGTTCGTGCTCGTCAAGGCCGCTACGAAGCCTGCAAGAGTCTCGGATAGCTTGGAATGAAGGACCGACGTCTTCGGTTATGGTAGTACTGTCTTGGCCGACGATAAGCTGTTTAGGGTGCTGAAATGGGACGGCATGGAGGTCAAAAGATGAATTCTGGTTTGTTAAAGGTAGTAAATTATGGACTGATATCATAGTTGTTTTCGTTACGCCTAATTTCTGGAATGTGTATGCTCCTCAGTACGCTAGGCGAAAGTTTAGCGCCAATTTCCCCGTCATAGCGGTAGAGTTCACTATGCCTCTCTTGGAAACCGCGAATTCTTCCTTGTTGCGTTTGAGGAGCCGGAGCTATTTTCGATTTTCTTAAAAGGGTACGTTGTATATTACTCGTTTGTCTCTCACTCCTCTCGCTCTTGCTAAATACAGTAACTTCGAACAACTCCCTCTTTCTGTACAAGATGGTTTTGAATGCCCCGAAGAGACATCGTCTTGGGACCATCGATTGGGACCATCGGTATCGTCAATGAACCTTATGACTTGTTGGCCATGCCCGTGAATGGGTTGAAAGGTCGTAATTCATTCGCCACGCTTTGACTTTATTTGGAGTATCTTTATTGCCGGTTACACAACAAGAACTCGTCGGTATTATTCACATCAGTCCCCCTCGCGGCTCAAATGTCAGCCTCTTTCCCATCTTCCAACGCCACAGAGAAATTATATACACCTATCTGCTCCCCTCTTCAGCCTCTTTCCCGTCTCTAAGCGCCATAGAGAAGTATTTTTAAGCGTTCTGCCTTTTTCCCATCTCCCAACACCACTGTAAAGAAGTCGCACATACACAGAACCCGGCATGTGTAAGTAAATATGACTGATCCCTAACTGGAATGCATTCCCGAGATGTTGATGATAAGAGCTAGTAGCAACCGAGAAAAGAGAAAAGTCAAGCTTTATTTGGGAACGTATTGTTCAAATACGCGTACAGCTTCGAGATCTTCAATCAATATATATGGAGAAACCAGCAGACGTGTACCCTGAATCACAGCGACGTATGCTGTAGCAGACGTGATATGCGGAATCATAGTCAGAAATCAAGGCGTCAATAAGGAAGCATCATTACAAGGCTCGCGTCGAGGCTACATATATCAAAGCCAAGGTAGTAGTTATTTCTTGTTGTTTATAGCCCCCCCCCCCCAAAAAATGACTTCTTTGAACAGAGTGAACTTCCACCTTATATGTGTGTTCTTGAGGTGAAGATGCTGTCCGACGAGATAGAGGCCGTCACAAAAATAGTCGTGCGAGAATACACCGCCGCGCCCGGTATGCAAAAAAAAAGAGATGTTGGGATCTTGCGGTTAGATTGAGGGATTTGTTTGAGTACGTCGATGATACAGACGCCAGCTGAAGCTGGTTCTCCTCGCCTGGGTGCTTATCTTATTTCCAAACTTGACTTCCTGGAAGTCTTTCGATGGGACGTCTCCCGTTCAGCCTTTTGATGGGACTCGTTCTTGAAGCCTTTTGATGAGACATCTCCCGTTCAGCCTTTTAATGAGACGTCTCCCGTTCAGCCTTTTGATGGGACTCGTTCTCGAAGTCTTTTGATGGGACTCCTCCTGGAAACCTTTTGATAGGACGAGCCTTTCGATGGGACTCAGCCTTTCGATTAGACATCTCCCGGATTTTTTTGATGAGACTTGACTGAATTCCATAGTCCTATCCAGTGTTCATCGCAAGTTCAGAAACTCCAGAAAGTGAATGAACCGACAAAGACGGTGGTCATATTAACGACCAAAAGGTTTTTTGCCTGCAGTATATATAATATGTCGCCTTTCACCTTAAATAGCAGGTTGAAAGCTCCTTCATTGAGCAGCAGCAAGCCTAACAACATGGACGGGCATACTTTTACAGAAAACAAATGCATCATTACAAGACTCGGCATCGAGGCTACATATATTGAAGCCAAGGTAGTAGTCATTTCTTGTCGTCTATGGCCCCCCTAAAATGACTTCTTCGAACAGAGTGAACTTCCACCACATTTGTGTGGCCTTGAGGTGAAGATGCTCTCCGACGAGATAAAGGTCACCACACAAATAGTCGCACGAGAATACACCGGCGCGCCTGGTAGTTTGCAAAAAAGAGAGATGCTGGGCGATCTCACGGTTAGATTGAGGGATTTGTTTGAGTACGTCTGTTCCGTCTTGATGATACCAAAGCTAGCTGAAGGCCTAAATTAATAGAATAATGGCAAAATACAAGAAGATATTGGATATGCTGAACGAAGGATCAATAGTGGTAGTCGTCAGAGCAGGACAATACTCGAAAAAAATAAAGGCATACCACGAGAAATTGAAGAGGATCCGAGCAGAGATAGAGGTAAAGTAACATTGTTGTTGTCGAGACTTACTGTTTTGACCGGTCCTATACCCAGACAACTATCACCAGAATGAAGACCTCGTGGGGGCAACAAGCACATACTTCGATTAGTCGAGAGGAACAACAGACAGGCCTTGGGGCAGAAGTCTCGAACTTGCCATCGAGTCTACCTCGGACCACAACCCCTCCAACTAACAGCAACAACATATCGATTGCAGTCGGCGATGGGCAGGGAGAGGGGACCATCCCAGCACAATCAATGAGCCAAGGAAAATCGTCAACACCTCTCCCTGGCTCGTTGATCAACAACATCACAGCAGCAGACGTTAGCCCGGAACAAGGAGGGGCAGGGACCTTGAGTTCACCCTCAACTGGGACCAGTGACCCACCACAACCAATGAGCCAAGAAGCCCCATCCGCTTCCCTCTCCCATACAAGGGTAGGAACTCTTTCTTTGAATACTGTTGGGAACGACGTGAACAACTCGACGGTACACGACCACTCTCGGCACACGGGGAATGGAAACACGGTGGTCTTCAATATTGAAAACATAAACTTTTGGGTGAGTAGCCACTACTGTACGAGTAAGCAAGGCCACTGTTATCTGACGCTGGCGAAAAAGTACTAGATGGGCAATAGCCCCAGTCAATCCACAAATCGTCGAGGTCTCCTTACCTTCCCATATGGACGCTAGCGTTCCGCTCTTGAATATATATTTTAGGGTATTTATGTAAAATAATGATTGGATAAAACACTTGCCTGTAACTCGAGAAAACGAGCAAGTCGATTTAGCCATCTTATTTGTCATCCTATACTATGCCACTTCCCGGCTAGCATGAATTATAGGTCACCAATAACGGCGAGCTTATAAGCCAGATATACAATACTTTCCCATTAAGTGGTGGCGGGAGCATGGAACGAGCGCTAATTACCCTCGGGCCGCCGGCTCAGCCAACGTGGACGCGCCACGTCCGAAAATCCTTCATCTTTACCATACCACTGATATTCTCAGACACATTCCTTTCCTAAACCTCTCTCAAAATGGTACGAATCTTTCTCTCTCCTTCATATCCAATAAATCCGCAACCAATCTTACCTTACCTACCTACTTACTTACTTTCCCCCCAGCCCACCGAATTCGAAATGCGAAAACGGAACGAAAAGTTCGCCAAAGATGCACGAGAGGGCAAAAAACCGACGCACTTGTCACGGCAAGAGAAACTTGCTAAACGGAGTCCGATAAGCTTTTGGGCGCTGGGTGTTGTGGTGTTTGTTGTAATGGGCGGGGGTGCGTATCATCTTTATTCTGTTTATCTGGTCCTATCGATGTTGACTGACACTGACCTACGTGGAATTATAGTGTTATTCGAACTTGCGAGACTTATATTCCTATAGTCAGCGACTCGGAGCGCGACTACACATACGTTCTTGTACGAGGCAGGGGAGCCGTATACGCAGGAGCAGGATCGACCCAGGTCCCATTGGCATTTACTTACAGTTATTGGCCCAGAGCCGAACGTTGTACTACCAGCCGGATATCATAATTTTTTCTTCTTTCACAATCAAACCTCGTTTCGATGGAAGGACGTTTTCACAGAAAGCATTGTACATCGACACGAAAAAAGAAAAGAAAAAAACCATACGTATACATATGTTATATATACCCTTTTCAATCTTCTCCACCAGAAACACTTCGCCCATAACTAGTCGAGCCACTACCACTAGCCTGCGCCTGACCCTCAATCGGTTTTACATTCACGCCCGGACCCTCCACGCCCTCCATCGCATCATCATCCTCCAACTCCTTTGGTTCGATCTTGACTTGTTCTCCAGCCCATACACGCATTGTGGTTGCCAGACCATCACGACGTTATCCTCTGACGCGCTAGTAGCTGTCCAGTTCTCTGCTTCTTCTGGCGCCCAGCAGAAGTCGGTTGGTCGGGCAGTGTGGCCTGGAAAGAAAGTAAGGTGTTAGCAGTGAGCGTTAAAGAGAGAAAGCAAGTGAGTATACCTCCGTGAACGAAGAGCAGCTCTGGTGGACCATCCTCTTGATCATCTGGCGTTTGTTCTTGTCCAATAAGCGACAAATCCCAGATATTTATCCGGCGGTCGCTGGACGCGGATGCAAAGATGGTAGGGTTGTGTGGAGACCAGGCGAGGTGTAGGACTTCGTCCGTGTGCGATTCGAAAGTATGCAGCTTCCTGTTGGGAGATCGTAGGTCGTGGAGAATTGCAGTCTGTATAAAGTTGAGTAGACTGAGATGTTATGATTCTGAACGAAAATTAACCTTGTCTGCACTTCCTGTAACTAAGAGATCCTCGCTTGCAGGGCTAAACGCAACTGAGAGAATTTCCCGGTCATGAGCTTGCACTTTTGTCACCGGTCCATTGGGCGCCCTGGTATCCCAGCTACAATGAAAAGCTCGTTAGTCATCCTGTCTAGATAAACGTTTGAACACGTCGTACATCATGAGCATCTTGTCATCTCCAACACTGGCGAAAAAGGTGGTCCTTTTTCGAATGCCAGTCTACATCACCGACGACCAGAAGTATGACCTCTGAATACGTTTGTTGGCTCGATTGTAGGGGCCTTTTTGGAGTAGCCCGAACAATCCCTATAACAAGGCTGTTAGGCAGAAGAAAAGGTAACGAAGTGGCATTGCATACCAATGACAAACAGTCATATCTTCCGACGCGCCCAATACATGTCCAGCCTTGATAGGGTTCCAAGCCAGACCATATCTACACTCTCGTCAGCTTTAAGACGCGAAAAACAGCAAATAAGTGCACGTACCCTTCCCTGGTCTGCCCAACTAATCGAATATCAGGCTTGGACACCCCATCCTTATCCGGATCATCCGAATGCTTTGTCCTATCAAACACCAAAACCTCCCCCGTCACCGCCTTGGTAGCCAATAGGTCAGGATTCTGAGGCATGTATCTCGCACGGTTAACCTCTCCAGGATGGTTGATCTTCTGAACGATTTGAATCCGTGGCGAAGGAGGAATAGTATGTCCTCCGAGCTCTCCACGTTCGGCATCGTAATTCTCGTGGCCAAGTTTATCGGAATGGGGTGCGCTGTCGCGGTTGGGGATTGAGACGGTGGCGATTTGGAGATAGTCTTGGGCTTGACCGGAGGTGTGGGTACCGAGAAGGAGGCGGTGGACTGTGTAATTTTTCCCAGCGGGTCTAGATAAACAAGCTTTTTAGCAAGCAGAGTCATTTTCACGAATAGAAACGCAGGTACGATTCTTTGTCCGGGAACCATTGGCAGGTCAGACTTGGCCAGTCTAAAGCATGGGTAATAACTAGATCGTAAAGATATGGTGCATTTTTCTTCCTATAGAGGGGTTCAGAGCTCAGTTTCACGGTAAATTTACGCGTACAAACCAGACTTTATACTCCTGGAGACAAGCTTGAAAATGAACAGTGGCTCAAATCGCGTCAAATGTAGTGCAAATACCTCGTTTATTAGTTTATTCTCTTCCTCAGCAGCGTAATCATCTTCGACTTCTTCAACTTGTGGCTTCATGGAGCTTGTAGATGGTGGTAGAGAGAGAAGCGCGTCCAGGACAAATTCTCACAAACTTATGAGCGCCAAATTCGAAAACCAAGCGGAATTTTTTTGGTTTCAAGAATCGAGAGCCATAAATATATTCAAGGACAGTATTCTACATCCAAATTTTGTATAAAACACACTGAAAGACGGCTTGCAGAGCTTTCTGAGCTCCAATGACGGTGTCAGACGACGCGAGTTGACTCTGGAATCAAACTGCAATGCTCAATCTCTAGGTTATTAACGAATGAAAGCAACAGAATGCATATATTATTATCATTGTGCGTCAGCTTCCCATTTTGCGACGAGTTTTTCTAGGTCAAATCGAGGGTCTTCGGGGTCGGTAATAACTAGGAAAGCAAAGGAAGCAAAGCATGAGCACCAAGAAAGCTACAGCAAATTTCGACTACTCACCTGAAGAGTTCGCAGAAGCCTGCTGCCTTTTCCATGCCTCCTTCGCCTCAGCAATTAGGTGCTCCCGGTCATGAGCTGCGTGCTGCACTTTCTGCTTGTCGTGAGCTGCCTGTAATGTCCGTCGGTGATAGAATCCGTAGAAAACACCGCCGAAGAGAGCAGAGTATCGCGCGACCTGGAATATTATAGTTGAAGATTGCGCTGTAATGAATAGCTGCAGACACGCAACAACTCACGTTAACTGTTGGTGAAACCATGCCGTGTAGAAGTAGAGCCAATCGGCGCAGAGGGACCTCTAGAAGCTGCCAATCACGCTTGAGAACAAGTTGGATGCAAGTTGTGTTAGAATACTTGCCAGAATTATTTTACGAAAAGGTTCAAGGGAAAGCGGGGAATGTCGGACCCAGACTCGGGCCTTTCGGCCAAAAGATTTATTATGTAAGAATTGCTTCTCTTGTTTCCCACCACCATCTCCCTCAGCTAGGCGAATCGACCTCTCGTTTTCAGTTGCAGGCAAGTGTTTTATCCAATCCTTATTTTACATAACATTTAAAATAATACAACAGCGAAAACGCTAAGGATCCATATAAGAAGGTAACAAGAACTCGCATTCAAGTTGTGGATTGATTCTAGTATGTTCGCCAACGTCAGGCAATGCTTACCCGAACGAGAGGCTACTCACCCAAAAGTGGTTGGACACCATGTTTTCGATATTGTAGATCACTGTGTTTCCAGTTTCCCGTGTGCCAAGAGTGGTCGTGTACCGTCGAATGGTTCATATCGTTCCCGACAGTGTTGAGCGAAAGGGTTCCTACCCTTGTATGAGAGAGTGAAGCGGATGGACTTCCTGGCTAGCTGACGGTGAGCTCAAGGTCCTCGTCCCTGCTTGTCCTGGGTTAACGTCTGCTGCTGCGATGTCATTGTTGATCAACGCGCCGGGGATGGGCATCGACGATCTTCCTTGCCTCATTGGCTGTGCTGGGACGATTCCCTCTCCCTGGCCATCGCCGATTGCAATCGAGATGTTGCCGTTTGTAGGAGAAGCTGGGGTTATTTGACCCAATGTCGGTGTAGTGGTGGGAGGTAGACTCGATGACAAGTTCGAGACTTCCGCTACAAGGTCTGGGTGTTGTTGCTCTCGACTAACCCCTCCCCTTGAAGTATCTGTATGTTTCCCCCATGAAATCTTCATCCTGGTGATCGTTGTCTAGATATAGGACCAGTCAAAATACTAATTGACAACACCGATGATGTCTTACCTCTAATTCTGCTCGGATCCTCTTCACTTTATCGTGGTAGGCTTTGATCTTCTTTGAATATTGTGCTCTGAGCACTATTCCTACTAATACTGATCCTTCGTTCAACATATCCAGCAACTTTTTGCATTTGGTCATTATCCTATAAGCATAATCTGGATGCTCAGCTACTATGTAGTGTCAAGATGAAACATACGCACTCAATCAACTCCTTCAATCTACTGTCAAGATGGTCCAACAGTTCGCTTTTTCGGATGCTACTCGACGCGGTGCCATACTCCTGCGAAGCAATGTTGACGATGACCTTCACCTCATCCGACAACTTCTTAACCGCAACTCCGCACCGGGCCGACAAACGAGGGGGAAGTTGTTCGCTCTGTTCGTGAATAAATTGATATTCTTGGCTATATTGGCTATTACATACTTTGCCCTCGATACTTGTAGCTTCTTCACCTAGCTTTCGAATAATATGGCACCCATCTTCTGTAAATTCCATGGTGGTTCGGACCGTGGGAAAGGTATTATTGTCTAACGGCGGGACAAAAAGACAGTGGTGTCGAATTTGCACTAAGAACTAAGTACTACATCGTAACTAACCTGTATTGATTGACCTGACTTGATCCGGGTTTTTTCGGGTAAGCAGGTCAATTGACAACCCGCAATTTATCTCGGTTTTGGCCGCAACCCGGTATCCAGGTGGTCCTATTTAATCTTGACCGACGCCCCCGAACATGGGAAGCGCGCTTTAGGGCTCTTTGAGGTTGCGTCGACGCTTCTTCATGCTCTACAAGGAGTTTACCAACAATTGAGCTCGATGGAGGACCCATAGTCACAACATTGACAATGATTTGGTAATATATCCTCTCAACAAAGGTGAAGAATTTTGGGTGAATTGTGCAAAATTGCCCGAGAGTGTAGAATATAAATTACGGTTTGTGGCAGCCTTTACCTCGTCAGCCAGTATTTTCACTTCGTTGTTTAAAAGAGTCATTTTTGGGGTTATAGACAACAAGAAATATCTACTTCTTTGACTTCAATATCTGTAGCCTCAACACCGAGCCTTGTAATGATGCTTCTGTCTTCTGTAAAATTATGCATAAGGCTTTACTATATAAGGAATGTAGGTTGACTTGACTTTGTAGAAAAAATAGGCTGGATTCCGTTGGCAAGTTTTGGCCCGGGTTCGTGCGCCACCTAGGAAAAGAGAAACTCTTGAGCTGATGTACATCATGCTTAAAGGTCGGATTCAATTGGCAAGGCTGTTTATTGCCTGAGTTAATGCGCCACCTTGGAAAAAGAGAAACTCTTGTGCTGATCATGTTTTTGCCAAAATCCACATGCATGAAACGCCTCCCGACACAGGAACTGATCCTCAAAATCCTGTCATCATCCTATAGAGTTCGGTGGTACTCATTGACAGCTAAATTAACTGGGATTGCAGAGATAAATGATATTGAAAAGAACTCCGAGTCTCTGAGCTCGGTCCCTCGAGCGTGATGAGGAAGTGATCACCTTGTTTCCAGGAAGGCGACATAAGAAGTATCTATCAAGATGTGGTGACCATGAAAGAGGAGCAGAGAAGATTTGTGTTACCTTTTTCGCGTGCGTCCAAACCATCGAGCGACATAAACTTTTGGTACAAATTCCAAAAGTTGAGCATAACGAAACCAACGCGTGTCCATGATTTACATTTCATCGATAAACGCCTTCGTCCAAGGAAATTTCCTTTGTAATTTGGGGGCGCAGGTTAGAACAAGTTTATAGACTGTAGATAAGGAAAGAAATATTTGCGCGCACCTGTACATTGCGATGATGAGTTTCTAAGCAGTAGAGGAGAGGCTGAAAGACGTACAGAGTGCCATTTATCTTACAGCTGGATAGCGGACAACATGCCAAACTTGACTCAATTACTGCAAGCAGCTGTCACCGGGCCCCAGATCCACCAATCACAAGTGCCATTTCAGTTTCTCGATCCAAATCCTCATCATATCCTTCAACCATCTCCGTCCACTTTTCCCACCGAGGACCAACTCCGGATTGATATTGAATCTTCAGCTTTTCCCAGTAAGCTGGCCGCCATCCTGCTTGCTCCCAGTCGACTAACGCTGTGATCTTTACATCTTCGGGACCATCACCTTTAACATCAATCAAGATATTCCTCTGGTTTATGTCGCCATGAGTGAAGACAATATCACTATCCACAGGCATCCTCCGTCCAATATCCGCAACCTGAGCCATGACTTTCGGAATATCCCTCCATGGAGGCTGGTTAAAGTATTCCATACGGAAGTCATTGAATTGTTCTTCGGTCTGGAATGGTCCGTATAAATCATTTCGCCCAACCAATCTATCGTTGAAGGGACCACGCGAAACTGTTCCAATCCATTTTCCTGGTTGAGGTTGGGGTAATAAGCAAAGAGCAGAGATCATATCCTTTACTTGTCGCATAACGGATTCGTGCTGAGCAGAAGTCAGGTTTCGCCAATGACGCTGGAGCATAATACCCGACATGTAGCTCATAATCAGGTAGCTAGTCTCCTGTTTTCCTTCTCTGCGTGTGAAGAGGTCGTACACGCGCGGAACTGGGAGATTGGTCCGCTCGGATACATATTGGGTGGCTTCGGCCTCGCGCGCAAGGTCTTCAAGGACACCAACTTTGACTACGGTTCTAGCAGTCAGATGATAAACACTTCCTCCGCGCAGCTTGACACTGCGTTTATAAAGAATTGGGAAGATTAAGCGACGAAATCGGTTTGTCAGATGCAGAAGAAGATAGCGGAGTACGCCCAGTAGACCCATGGTGAAGCTTTAAGGAAGATTGAATTTGCAGTCACGAGTGATATTTAGGTCGCGTACTATAGGGTTAGGGGCTTCTTCTCTTCTCTTCTCTTCGTCCTCGACAATGTCTACCACAAGTCGTCTTCCGCCATTTGCTACCCTCCGAAGCATAGAGCAACCTAAGGATTCCATTGGCGTTGTAACAATTTGTCATTCGTCCACCAACGAATGTTTCTTACATCTCTATACCCGCTGCTATCCCGTCCAAGGTGGTGGTCGTTCTGAAACTGCGATGATACCGAAAGCTCTTGTACTCGACGCCTGTCGAATTCTCACCGGCATCTATCAAGAAGAAGTGCGTCTTTATGACGACCATGACGATTGCGTCGTTGAAGGCGAAATGTTGCGTTCAGGGAACTATCTCTTTCAAGTTGAGTCATCGGAGAAGCAATCGGATTACGGTATCTACAAAAGCTTTCATACCTGGCGTCCGCCAACCCGCAACCAAGTGCCAAGCTACTGGTTTACCGCTTCATCGCCCCAGATGTTCGATGGAGGAAAAAATCAACCAACATGGGCCCTTCTTCCGCCCACAAACCGGGATGAAATGCGGTCGTATATGAGCGAGAAGGCGAAGAGTAGCGATGGTTTCGTGTGTTCGCTCACTGGTGTACAAAGCTCGACCGTGGAAGGTGGCCTTGCGGTGCCAGCCGACGAAAAGGTTTTTGTGAGTCTATCAAGTTTATCTAACAAATACTTTCATGTATCTGATGAACGCGGCAGTACACAGAGCGTGAAATAACTGCTCAGCTTTATCCTTCAGGTTACGCTATTCCCCAGTCGCTTGCGACCGACCAACTAGTCCATGATATCCGCAACTACATTACTTTATCCACGCACATACGAAACTTGTGGGACAGACATATCTTGGTGTTCTACCCTTTAGCTCAAGGCCGTTATTCCGCTTATTTTCTCGGCCACAGAGATGGCTATTCTAATTCCTTACATCTCATGGAGCTTTCGCTCGCTCACCGAACCGATCCTTATCTTCTTTTCATTCGATTCGCCTTTTCTATCTTCAAATACTACAAGGTCAATTCCTATTGTGGATCGCCACCTCCTGATGCTCTACCTGATCTTTTCGCTTCGAGTACGCAGCGCAAATGGACGGAATCGGAATCGTCAGAGGGCACAAGAGAGACCCGCACTTCTTCAGATGACAATTGCAGTGAGCAGAATAGCGAAGATGGTAAGAGTACCGTCGAGGAAGAGGAAGACGGTCCCATAGGATTCAAGCAGCTCTTTGAAGACGCGGAAGGTGTGTTCGGTTCAAAGTGCAAATTTCATTCCTAACTACTAGTACGTTTAGCTCAAGGAATGCAACTGTCCGAAGACATGGAAGACCTTGTTGGTTCATACCACCCCGACAGGAAACGCATCGCACAGACTGCTGCCGAGTATCTTGCGCGTAATCCTGCAGTCGGGATTCATCCAGACGACGTTTTGTCGTATAATGTATTTCGTATCAGTTGATCCCTGGGGAACTGTGCATTGTCCAAACAAAGATTTTCAGAGGAAGAATTTTCGACACGAGAAGTTGACCCAAATTATCTGCCGTGAAATGAATTCGTTCGTTGGATTGTGAACGTTGCTATCTAGAAGTGAGGTGCTTGAGTGTTTAACGTGAACCGTTGGAACCAGCACCCCAGCTGCAATAAATCGCTTATAAGGTCGACGATTTTTCATTGCTCTGCCTTCAAAGTCTAATGACGGGGATCTGTTATCTCTCGATCGATTTAAGCTTGATTTTGACCGATATTGTATCTTGGGTACCATCCATGAGCATCCATACGCATCTTCATACATATACATTCAGTAAGTCCCGCATTTCCAAAGCTCGAACGCGCTGATATCTCCACAAAGCGTCATGTCGGACTCGCTCCCCAGTCTCATTATCGTGGCCCAATTCCAGGTAAAAGGGCACAAGAAAAGGGAGAACTACAAGCTTTGGTCCTTGAGTCGCGCAAAAAGGCTCACATTTTCGGGGTTGCAGGTGCATCCAGTAGTTTCACCTATGCCCCTCAACACTCCAATTCGATGAATCCCAAACTTTCCGCGTCGGTTATCACGTTGGATACATCGCCCAAGATCGTTTGGATTGGTTGAAAGAGAAGCTTCGCGAAGTGTTTGTGATAAAAGATGATGACGATTGGGATTGCCAGTCATGGGTCATGCAAGCCCTGCAACTTTTTAAAGAGGAGGGAGGTGGTTTTATAACCGAGAACATTGGACGCGCCCATATTTTCAAAGAGTTGATCATGGAGGAAGAACGATGGTAGGTGGCCGAGAACGTCGTCCATGAGCGTTTGCGAGTTAAATGTCTTTGTGCTGTTATTGATGTTGGAAAGCCCATATCTGTTGATAAATAAGAGAGAGAAGTAAGCGGTAATTCGATTACAGCATCCAGCAATCGTCACATTGTTAAATAGGTCACTCTAAACTATCCATTTCACATAGTCAGTCAACTCCAGGCCGGTGAAAATGATAAGCAAAACCGTCCAACCGTCCGATAGCAAGTCGCCATGGTAAGAAAAAACCACGATTGAAATCAGCCCGGTTACTCGAACGCGACGAGCAAGAATTCATGTTGTTTCCAGAATTGCGACATAACAATTGTGACTTTGGCACACATTCCAAATGTTGAGCGTAACGAAAACGTTGTGATACCAGTCCATAATTTACATTTCGTCGATAACCGCCTTCAGACTAGTTTCATCCAATATTTCAAATTCCAGGCTTTTCCCTTGTAACCTGTGGGCGGAAATTGGAATGAGAACGTAGCGTAGACAAGCAAAGGAAAAGGTTGAACAAACCTGAGCCAACTGTACATGGTGGCGATAAAGTGCCTGCTCCTTTACCTACACCAGCACTCGCACGAAGTCCAGTAGCATTCCCCGTACAAGCAAGCACCAACATGCCTCCTCGCCCCGTACCAGCACCAGTAGTCCTCCCGTCCCGTCCCGCTCTCTACTAGGACCTGAACTTCAAAACGTACGCCCAAAGCCAAAGCCAAAGCAGAAGCCGACCCGACTCTTTTCCTATTCTGGATTAGACTTCCAAGATTGCGACCAATAGTGGTACTCTGTCAACCCACAGACCCTTCCGTCCGACTCCGTAGTTATAATGATACGCGGATAGGATAAGATAAATTTATACTGATTAAGGTCCATGTCGGTGTACGTATCAAAGCAGAGGAGAAGGCGGCTCGCAGAAGCGGAGAATTTAGGAGGAGTTAATTCCATTCCAATTTATCTAGTTAACGTTCAGTGGATTCGGAGGAGAGAAGAAGGAAGCGGCACGCATACGCATTCAAAAGGCGGGGAAACGAAATTCCCTTGAACGAGGTTGGAATTTCATAAGGGACCTGTGTGCTGGTTGGGTCCGTTCGCTGCTTGTAGTGATGAGCACCGAGAATAGCGACTGCACCCAGAGTCACCTGCACACAAAGTTGTATGCATTGATCGACCAATCAGTATCGGGGGACGATGAGGAGGCTTTGGCGTAAGTGTGGATGGTAATGACGGAGTCCGATGCCCCCGACTTCCCCATCCAGGCTGTTTGGATGTAAGAGGTGCAGCAGAGCGTGGTAACACTGTAAACAAAAAATCAACATCAAAGGTTACTGTATCGAACACCAGCGGATTGGAATCATACCTTGCTTGGTACATAACCGTATTCAAACCTCCTGGACCTGCTTGGTGTCCTACACAAAACACAAAGCTTGCATGCATACCGGAAAACGATGTTACCATGCTGTAACGTGAACGGTTTGCTCTTGCTCATGGTCATCGCCGGCGTATATGGACATGATAGCTTGATTTGACTCGGAGGTGGCGGGCATATCATCGGAGCTGCCTGTGCTTGTGCAATAATACAGAGTTCAACCAAGCGGTGCCTGGCGGAGAGAAGGATTATAAGATAAATGTAGGCGTCAGTAAGTATATATCATACCATACCATAGCTGGCTGGCTGGCTGCTGAATCCATCCTTCGCTTCCCATGCCCCAGGCCAAGCCACGCTTCACCGCGACGAACCAACAGAAAGTCAGGAGCAGCAAGAGTAGGGAGAGGAATGGAGGAAATGGAATGAAGGAAGCAAGGGTGGCGGAAGAGGCGGGGAGGATATGAATCGTGGGACAGGAGAGGAAGCCCGCAAGGAGGAACACAAGTGCTGGAGAGAAGGTCAAGCCCAGTTGACGCTTCCGATGATCTTGTACATCTCCGAGTCTGTGAACCTGAAAGAGAGAAAGACTAGATGAATAGACGAGATATATGTAGAGCGGAACGAAAGAGCAAGACTTACCCATCGACATCCGCGTTCAGCGCCGATGTCAAAAGCTCGCTCCAATCTTTCCTGCCCACGGCTACGAATATGGTTGAGAAGGAAGGAAAGTCCTTTCAAGCTACTAAGTTATGCGTGAATCGTGATCGAGCAAATGAAAGGAGTATGTACAGAAGACAGTCGGGTTCGGTTTGGTTGACCTACAAGGGTACTGCGCACATGGGAAGGGTAGTGAAGAAAACATCGTGCAATGGGATATGTAGATACAAAGTCTACCGCTTCTACTGCTATTGTTGGCGCTACTGCTTCCCTTGGGCCCTATAAACATGCATATCAGTTGAACCAGCTTGAAGAATCGACTCGAGAGGAAACATACCCTGCCTCTTCCCAGTTAAACCCAGCCCTTTCCTCTATATCTAACGTCCTTTCGACATCCTATCATCCGTGCTAGCGGTTCGAAATATGTATCGACATCAAGCATATAAGTTCGGTTTTCCCATAAGTTCCGTCTTACCGTGAACGCCGAACGCTAAGATGGTGAAATTACGGTACAGTAGGCCGGCGTTTCTTTATAGTAGTTAACCCGGCGAACAGTGACTCAGTGGCTGTGAAAATTGATGTCACCTCTATTCAATAGCCATTGGCATCAAACCTTATCCCGAACCTTATAGCGAATATTGCTGAGTTTGAACATGGGCAAACCTTATAGCGAACATTGGCAAGCTGAGTTTAAATAGTGACGATATATATTAGGTTTGATGCGATGCCCATGCCCACACGTTGCCAGTTGTTCGCTATAAGGTTCGTCAATTACCGTTGCTTTTGCCCCCACTACCTCAGCAACCAAAAGTTTCATCCTTCTCCTCGACGCTGCTGTTGATATGTTTAATGCCCTGTGAGTTGGTTTTTTTGAGCTCACTATCGCATACTAACCATCATCAATTAGAAGGAATCAAGAAATACCACTCGACCTCTAAAATCATGGTCCAGAACGCACAAATGCAACACGAGAACATCTTCTATCTGCCCACTTTGGTCGGGGAACAATGCAAGGGAGCTGTACAATGAAGGGCAGTCTATCCCAGGCGAGTTATTTTATCCATGTTTTGTATAACCCAATAAAGAAATAAAAAAATACAGGAGGATATCGAATACTCTTGCGTTGTGATCTATGGCTATTTCTTCATCACTTACACTGTCTAGCGCTTTTTTCGTCGCCGTCAGATACAGATCAACATGCCTCTACGAATCGCCACTCACGTAGATGTAGACCGCACTACCGTCCCCGATGTTCACGACCATCGTGTTTCCATTCCCCGTGTGCCAAGAGTTGTCGTTTACCGTCGTGTTGTTGACGTCGTTTCCGACAGTATTTAACGAAAGGGTTCCCACCCTTGTATGGGAGAGAGAAGCGGATGGGGCTTCTTGACTCATTGGTTGATTTGGGTTACCGGCTTGTGTCGATGGTGAGCTGTAACTCCTCCGTCCTCCCTGGTTTCCGTGGGGTGCTATAGCCATGCTTGACCTGAACGGTGTTCCTTGGCTCGTTGCTTCCACTACGGTACTAGTACCGATCGATGGTGAGCTCATGGTCCTTGTCCACCCCCGTTCTTCTGCCTGACCTCCAACTTGGTAGCGCGCGCGATCGCCTCTAGCTGTGTGATCGCTGTTGGTTGTCGAGTTGGGAAGAAAAGCTGCCGGGGCTGTGAACGATGATCCTTGGCCGAATGATTGTAGGGTACTGGCACCAGTCGAGGGTGAGTTCAAGTTCCTTATTCCTGGCTGCCGTTCTCTCTGGCCGTCGTGGGAATTTTTTGCATTCGCTGTGACGTCTCCGACACTGTTGACCAGCGGTGACATTGTCGGGGTGGTAGATGCTGATCTTCCAGGCAGTCCTTCCGCACTAATTGGCTGTAGATTTCCTCCTCTTGCAATCTCGTTCAAGTTAATTACAAGGATACCTCCCTGGATATAGGACCGGTTCTACAATCAACACGTTGAATCCAAACCAACGAGAACTCTCACCTCTAAATCTTGTCGGATTCTCTTCACTTCATCATGATACTTCTTTATCATCTTCAATACCAACGTCCTCGGCACTATGCAGGTCCCCCTCACTATCCATCGTCCATTCAGCCGATCCACCAATTTCTTGCTTTTGGCGATTATCCTGTATAATAATGGAGGTTCAGCCACGATTGTTTGCATAGAATCAAGATGGAACAGTCGCACTTGAATAATTCGCTCAACCTTCCTGCAAGGGGCCCTAATACTTCGTTTTTCCGAATGCTACGAGCGTATCTATCCGAAACAATGTGGACGGCGGCCCCTACCTCCTCTGACAGCCCCTTCACCGGTCCTTCACACCAGGTCGCCAAGCGCGGGGGAAGGCAACTCTATTCGGGAATAAATCAGCTTTTTCCAGCTCTATTACCTCAATACTATACCTTGTCTTCGATATAACTAGCCCCTTCGGACAGTGTCGTAATAATGCATCCGTCTTCTATCCGCATGTGTTTTGGAGGAGACAACATTGTTAACTGGTTGAATCGGTTGGTAGAACGTAGATCAAGTTTTCTTGCCTCGTGGTGCAAATAACAGGATTCTGAATGGTGGCGGACTGCTATACAAATGAAGGCTGCTTCTGTCATTGTTCGGACAGCAATTGCTAACTATGGTGACCGAGCGCCTAAGTACCGCGTATCTACTTGCGTATTTTAAACTTCTTCACTTCGTCAAAATCTCTTACAAGGGTTTTCCTATTTTCGTGGAAGGTGGTAATTTTATTTTGCTCACAATACATATGATTCGAATGCTAGCCTCATATGACCAGGGACAACCAGCTGGGCAACTTCTTGCTGACTTGAAAGACACCAGCAGATTATTCCATCGAGATATAGGCAAGTGGTCACATAAAGAATTCATAAATACAACTTCAGGACATGATAGCAATCCCGAGTCCTGCTTTCTGTTCTCTGCCCAACGTTTCCAGTCCTCGCTTCGACCATCTAGTACTTATTGTCAGCTTCAGGGAGATTTATTATTTATGTTGTCCGTGTCTTACTACAAGCTCAGGCAGACTATTGCTCATGTATTTGACGCTTTGACCTCACGTCATACTCCGGAGAGATGTTTACCAAAATACTTCCCTAACATCTCTCGAGTCATAATACTAAACATACAATGTTCTAGATACATTTCCCTGTAGTATACATGGAGATCGGAAGAGTCATTAGCTACATCCTACAATCTGTTTTACTTGCCTTCTTTGCCCTATTTTACCTGCGCACAATACAATCTACGATGTGTTGCAGAATGTAGGAAAAGGTGTCGATCTGACCAATGTCCCAGGTTAGCATGCGCTTCGTGCAATGAGGAATAAAGTCCTTGTAAGCTGAGGTCTATCCGACGGCCCGAAGCTAATCACCAAGCTTCTCTGTTTCCTGCTACCATCTTGTGGATTTTCTGCCTTTAATGCTGTAGGAAAGCATGCTACAATTGCATTAACCATACATTTAACTCGTTGTTTTCGGATGCCCTATGATTCATGTTAACCCCAAGAAATGACTTATACGACAAGACGTCCTCTTTTTTCGAGTTACAGGTAAGCGTTTTATACAATACTTATTTTAGATATCCTTAATAAATACAACAACAAAACGCTAGGATCCATATGAAGGTCGTGCTTTGTGGATTGACTCGGGCCATTACCATCTAGTACTTTTCGCCAGCGTCAGATAATGGTTTGCTTGTACAGGATGCTACTCACCAAAACTTGTTGGACACCATATTTTTGATATTCAAGACCACTGAGCTTCCAGTTCCCGTATGTCAGGAGTGGCCGTTTACCGTTGGGTTATTTACGTCGTCCCCAACAGTATTCAACGACATAGTTCCAACCCTTGCATTAGACAGGGAAGCAGATGGGGCTTCTGCCGCTGCTTGTCTCGGGCTAGCGTCTGCTACTGCGATGTCGTTGTTGATCAACGAGCCGTTCGAGGCGGCTGAGCATTTCATTTTTTCGAATGCTACCCGGCGCAGTGCCATATTCCTGCGAAACAATATTAGCAACGACCTTCACCTCGTCCGACGGCTTCTTAACCACAACTCCGCACCAGGTCGATAAACGAGGGGGAGTTGTTCACCCTATGTATTTGTGAATAAAACGTTGTTTTTGGCTATCAGGATTAGAATGACTATCACATAGCTTGGTCTCGATACATGTTGTCTCTTCGACCAACCTTTCAATGCACCAGTTTGTTGTAAATTTGTGCCAGTCTATGTTGCTAGGCTCGCCTATTGGAACAAGTACTTCCGTTTCGACGCGCTTTGAGATTGGGACATACTGTAGCCGTACCCAAAAAAAAAGGTGAAGGTGATCAATATGAACACTGAGGAGAGGCTGATGCAGGAAGACAACCGCCGGCGCGCGCGCTTTGTACGACACGGATGTACCTAGAACGACGCTGTATGTAGGAATTTGGGGTGGTCGGAACCATTCCGTGAAGTTGTTCTTTAACATCGGATGCGATCCTATGCGATCACCAGGTACACCTGTACCAATGCTGTATCAGCTGTAAAAAGAAGAAAATAAGCGTTACATTGAGGACCAAGATCCAATGATTCTCACCTACAGAAGTATGTCCAGTTTCAGCCGCACTTCCTCGATCAACTCCCAATTAATGAAACGATACCAACAGAGAGAGTCAGTCCTCAGCTAAAACTAACTGGATTTGTTAGAAAAAATGTTATTGAAAAAAGTCGATTCCTTGAACACGACGATGAAGGGTTTACGTTCTTCCAGAAAGGCGGCATTGCAGTGAGCTCTAAGACCACGGCGAGAATAAGTTGCGCTACCCTTTCTCGCGCGGCCCATCGCGACTTCGCCACACATTCCAAGATTTGAGCGGAACAAAATCGTTGACATTTCATCGATAATTGCTTTCAGACTATGACTAGTTTCGTCTAAGATTTCAAAACCCTTTTCGGACGCAGATTAGAATGATAAAGAAAAAGCCAAACGTACCTGAGCCAATTGCACATTATGAAGATCGAGCTTTTCTTCCATAACTTGTTTCAGTATACGCAGAGTTAATGTTTGTGCTTCTTTCAGTGTTGCATGTCCCTCAGCATGTCCTGAGTCTCCTCTAATCCATGCTTCTTCGCTTCTCTCTCCTTCCAGTCTCTCGCAACCCACGTAAGTGGAAACCAATGCCACTGCAAAGTGGCATCAGTGGTTGGATCGTTCTCGACACCCATAGCCTTTCTAGCCGCTGCAACGATTTCTTTCAAGTCCAGTTCGGAATGTGGCTGGTTCCACTCTGCGACCAAATAATAATTCCCGTCTATCCCGTATATAGCGCGCGGCGAGAGACTTACAGTTCGTATAACGGTCACTATGAGTTGGCTAATACGATGTAAAACACAACACACCTATGAGGACCCTTCCAGTTCTTCCTAATCACATCCCTATACTCGTCATTACCGGTAGATATGTCGCCCAGATTACGACTCAAGTCTTGCGGTGAGCGGACCCAGGCGAGCCCGTATAATGGCGTCTTCTTTCCTTTGACCATTGTGCCACGGTACGGCGGACGCTGGTCAAGAGGAAAACGACGAGGGAAACTAAGAATCTGTGAGTGATCAACGGTAAATCGGGCTCAGAAGACTGACGTTGGGGTACTCGACATGGTGGTTCAAGTTGAAGTTGAGGTTAGATTACCTGAGCGCTTGGGTTTCATGTCTTTTGATGAGTCTTTATCTCATATTCTTTTCTCTATTTTCATAGAACATCTATTCATACGAAGCTTATATCCAGCTGCAAAGAGAGGAAAAAGCAACATTACATCGGGGACCAAGATCCAAGTATGACCAGTTTCAGCCACTTCCTCAATGAACTCCTAACCATTGAAACGACCCCAACATCGTCCGACAGAGAGAGTCAGTACTCCGCTAATATAAACTGGGATTGTTAGAAAAAATGATTGAAAAGAACTCCGAGTCTCTGAGCTCGGTGCCTCGAACGCGACGATGAATCGTTTATGTTGTTGCCAGAAAGAGGACGTTACAGTGAGCTCTATGACCATGGCGGGGGAGATTGCGCTACCCTTTCTCGCGCGGCCCATCATAACTTTGCCACACAATCCAAAAGATAAGTAGAACGAAAATAATGTTGTCATTATCAATCCATAATTTCCATTTCGTCGATAATTGCTTTCAAGACTAGTTTCGTCCAAAATTTCAAATCCCCTTTCCTTCGTAACCTGTGGGCGCAGATTAGAACGAAATGCAAGCAAGCAAAAAAAAGCGCTGAACGCACCTGAGCCAATTGTACATTGTGACGATTTGAGTTTCTCCTCCATGACTTGTTTCAGTAACGCAGAGTTAATGTTTGCGCTTCTTTCAGTGTCATTTTCTAGAGACAGATATTCAGAACGATGAGCAGCGGAGGAGAGGCTTAAGGACGTACAGAGTGCCATTTATCTTGCAGCTCTGCCTGAGCAGCTTCTGAGCCAGATCCAATTGCCTTGACCTGATAGCGGACGAAAGTCACAAACAGATCTATGTGGTATCTGCAGAGAAAATTTGAGCAGCTTGAGGCTTCCATAAAGTAAAAGACGTACAGTTGCGGACCCAATTCATCGATTCCAGCGATGATATCAGCAAGGCCACTCTGAACGGCCTACTCATCATCATGTACACTCTCTACCTCGATCCTCGTCGTACGTGGATGAATGATTGTGAGCGGTCACTTGAGCATGGTCGATTTGCGTCGGCCGTTAAACCAGACATTGCTTTTCATGATCTTTTCGATGGAACTTGATTCGATAAGTGGAGATTGAACACGTTTTTCGACACCGAGAACGACGCCTTCGTCTGTTTCAACTTGATATCGGACTCTTCTTCAACTCCGAACAACAATCGCATTTCTCTGTGCGAATATTTTGCGCCTTTGAAGATACATAAGCTGTAAAAGGATCGAAGCGACTTTCAAGTCCGTGTGTGTCAAGAAACCAAGAAACTGATAGTCATGGCTGGTTGACGGAGTATGAGTCTCATAAATTCGAATAACACTATTCTGAAAGATATCAGAGATAGAATTGAGATAATACGATACGCACTTCCACCCATTACAACAAACACCACAACACCCAACGCCCAAGAGCTTATCGAACTCCGTTTAGCATGTTTCTCTTTCCGTAGCGAGTGCGTCAGTTTTCTTTGTCCTCTCGTGCATCCTTGGTGAAATTTTTGTTCCATTTTCGCATTATTCGTGAAGCAAGGTCGAAGGGAAGATAGAGTAAGTAAGATCGTTTGCGGATTTATTAGATATGAATTTGAGAATGAAATGAGGAAGGAATACACGGAATACACGCTGGCTTAGCCGACGGCCCGAAGCTAATTAGCGCTTGCTCCAGGAGAAGCCACCATCTCTTGGATTCTCTGCCTCTAATGCTGCAGGAAAGCATACAGTCGTATCAACTGTACAGCTAGCTCTCTAAGCTTCATACAATTCGGTTGCCTATAACTCATACCATAGGGCAACAAGCAGGATGGCCAAATCGACGTCGTTTCTCGAGTTGCAGGCAAGGGTTTTATCCAATCCTTCTTTTATATATCTCAAAAAAATACAACAGCGAAACGATAGGGTCCATATGAGAAGGTGAGGAGATTCGGCTTTGTAGATTGGCTCGAGCCATCGCCCATCTAGTACTTTTCGCCAGCGTCAGATGACAGTGGCCTTACTCGTACAGGAGGATACTCACCCAAAAGTGGTTAAACACCATGTTCTCGATATTGAAGACCATTGTGTTTCCGTTTCCCGTATGTCAGGAGTGATCGTGTACCGTCGTGTTGTTCACGTCGTTCCCGACAGTGTTGAGCGAAAGGGTTCCTACCCTTGTATGGGAAAGAGAAGCGGATGGGGCTTCTTGGCTTATTGGTTGTGCTGCGGTACTGGTCTCCATTGAAGGTGAGCTTAAATTCCCCGCCCCTGCTGCTTGTCCCGGGATAACGTCTGCTGCTGCGATGTCATAGTTGATCAATGCGCCGGGGACAGGCATCGACGATCTCACTTGGCTCATTGATTGTGCTGGGATGGTTCCCTCTCCCTGGCCATCGCCGATTGCAGTCGATATGTTGTTGCTGTTAGTAGGAGGGGTTGTTTGACCCAATGTCGGGGTTGTGGTCGGAGGTAGACTCGATGACAAATTCGAGACTTCCGCCGGAAGATTCAGGTATTTTTCCTCTCGACTAACTCCTTCTCTCGAAGTATCTGCATGCTGCCCCCACGAGGTCTTCATTCTGGTGATAGTTGTCTAGATATAGGACCAGTCAGAATGCAAACCAATGACAACCACCATGCATTACCTCTATCTCTGCTCGGATCCTCTTCAATTTCTCGTGGGATGCCTTTACTTTCTTCGAGTATTGTCCTACTCTGACGACCACCACTATCGATCCTTTGTTCAGCATATCCAATATCTTCTTGAATTTGGCCATTATCCTATGAATTCGGACACTCAGTTATTGCTGTATCATCAAGATGGAACATACGCACTCAATCAGCTCCCTCAATCTACCTCCAAGACAGTCCAACATTTCAATTTTTCGAATGCTGCCAGGTGCGGTGGCATATTCCTGTGAAACAATACTGGCGACAATCTTTACCTCGTCCGACATTTTCTTAACCGCAACTCCGCACCATGTTGACGAACGAGGGGAAAGTTGTCCGCTCTATTTGTGAATAAATTGATATTTTTGGATATCAGGACTATTACACACCTTGGCCTGGATGTATGCTGCTTCTTGGTCCAACTTTCGAATAATATAACATCTGCTTTCTGTAAAGTTGTACCAGTCCATGGTTGTTTGGCTTGCCTATGATTTGATGAGAATGAACAGGTACCTTCCTTTCAATTGTGCTTTGAAAATTGAGATGGGGCAGGTCCACAGATTCAGCTTTTAGCTCTATATACTGAAAGGGATATCGGATACTTAATTCGGAATTCGTTGATTTGTTGCGCGGGCGGGTCACCGGTGTTCATTAAAACACCGGTGTCGAGTTTGAGATTTGTGTCTAACATCATTCCATTTCCAAGGACGGTGTTGAGATGTTCATGGATGACTCATCGACCGAAGGAGATACTTGAGATATGTCTTCATGGAATGTGCTCGCTGGAGAGCATGTTTGACGAAGAGATAAGTATGTTGCAGAATGCAGGAAAAGACGTCAATGTGACTAACTTCCCAGGTTAGCATGCACTTCATATATGTAATGAGGTACTTAGATGAAGGATTTTCAATGTTGGCTGAACCAACTGAAGGTAATTGGCGCTCGGTCCAGGCTTCTCTGTTTGTCTTGGACTCTCTCCCTTTAATGCTGCAGGAAAGCACGTTACAGTCGCATCAACCGTACATTTAGCTTTATAAACCTCGTCGTTTTCGAGGGTCCTATGGCATGTTAACCGAGAAGTGGTAGTTATACGATAAGACATCCTCGTTTTCTCAGAATTATAGGCAAGCGTTTTATCCAGTAATTATTTTACATATCCTAAAGAAATACAACAGCGAAACGCCAGAATCTCCGCTTTGTGGATGGACTAGGTCCATTACCCATCTACTACTTTTCGCCAGCATCAGATAGTGGCCTTGCTCGTACAGGAAGCTACTCACCCAAAAGTTATTGAACACCATGTTTCGATATTCAAGACCACTGTGTTTCCATTTCCTGTATGTCGGGAGTGGTCGTTTACCGTCGTGTTGTTCATGTCATTCCCAGCAGTACTCAACGACATATATCCAACCCTTGCATGAAACAGGGAAGCGGATGGAGCTTCTTGGCTCAAGGAACCTGCCGCTGCTTGTCCCAGGCTAGCGTCTGCTACTGCGATGTCGTTGTTGACCAACGAACCGGGAAGAGGCGTCGACGATATTTCTTGGCTCATTAGTTGTGCTGGGATGGTTCCCTCTCCCTGACCATTGTCGGAGTTATTATTTACAATCGATATGGTGGTGCTGTTTATAGGAGAAGCTGGGATTATTTGACCCGAGGTAGTGGACTGAGGTTGACTCGATGGCAAGCTCGAGACTTCTGCCACAAGGTCTGGCTGTTGTTGTTTCTCTCGATTAAGCTCTCCTCTCGAAGTATCTGCATGTTTTTCCCATGAGATCTTCATTCTGGTGATAGTTGTCTAGATATAGGACCAGTCAAAATGCAAACCAATGACAACGACGATGCCGTATCTCTGATTCGGCTCGGATCCTCTTCACTTTATCATAGTACGCCTTTATCTTCTTCAAGTATTGTGCTCTTAATACTATTTCCACTACTACCGATCCTTCATCCAACATATCCAGCAACTTGTCGCACTTGGCCATTATCCTTTAAAATGGACGTTTAGTCATTAGTACGAACCATCAAGATAGAACATACGCACTCAATCAACTCCCTCAATCTACCTTCAAAACGGCTTAGCACTTCACTTTTTCAAATGCTACTAGGCGCGGTGGTATATTCCTGCGAAACAATATTGGCAACGACCTTCACCTCGTCCGATAGCTTCTTAACCGCAACTCCCCATCAGGTTGACAAACAAGGGGGAAGTCGTCCGCTCTGTTCGTTAATCACTCATCGTTTTTGGCTATCAAGAATAGAATGGATATTACATACCTTGGCCTCGATATATGTTGCCTCTTTGACCAACCTTTCAATGCAACAATCTTCTGTAAAGTTGTGCCAGTTCATGTTGCTAGGCTCGCCTATGATTTGAGGAGAATGCTGCCGTGCTTTGAGATGGGACATAGGTATTGGTTTTATAAAGTAATTTGAATAAGGCGCCCATTGATTATCGGATTGCTTCAATATAAGAGGGACGCTCTGTGCGAACTCAGAGAACCACTGGTACGGTTGAAGTAGCTGCCAATGGTGTTTGCAGTCTTTTCTGTATCTTGAGGCTGTAAGGGGCTCGTAAATCAGTATGTACGCACTCAGAAGAGAAGCAGGCGCCTGAACGTGTGCGATGCTGTTGAATGAATAGACATCATTCGACATGTTTCAATGCCGTAATCACTTGGTAATCACTGTCTTCCCAGAATTTCGATTTTTAACCGACCTCTAGCACATAACATGGGCCCACCCAATCTTGAAGATGAACGCATCATTACAAAACTGAGCGAAGAGGCTAGACATATCGAAACCAAGGTACATGTACTTGGCTAGTATAGAGCAAAAATATTGATATTCATGTACAGAATGAACGACTCTCCCCTCGCTTCCTCCAGAGCTCTCTGGAGCTACTATCCTTGCTCTGGCTGCTACAGAAGCTCTGGGTTCTCTGGAGCTCTCTGGAGCGCTCTGGAGAACACCCAGGTTTTGCTGTTGCTGTCCGATAGATAGATAGATTTAAGCCGTATTGCCTGTTGCATTAGGTTCTACAGGGTCTTGCATAATTCTGTGCCCCTTTGAGTTTTTCGCAACTGTTTATTTGTATTTAGTTTTTAAGGGCGCCTAAGGGCGCCTACAGAATATTTCAATACATTTTTTCCGTAAGTTACGAGAATGCATCGTTCGGAGTCATGAGGAGCTCTCCGAGATTAAAAATATATAGGTTGTCACGGTAGCTGGGCCTGGGCTAGGTCTTTTAATACATACAAATAAACAGATGCAAAAAACTCGAAGGGGCACAGAATTATGCAAGACCCCTGTATAGGTCAACATTTTTGTGAACTTGTTTATTTGGGCCGAGAAATGAATGGAAAACTATGGAAACGGGAGGTCCAGGCCGAGCCCACGCTGAAATGAATGTAACTGTGCATAGCCCTTCATTCATTTCGGGCCCAAATAAACAAGTGCGAAAATCTTCGGACCTATAGAGCCTAATACAGTGCCATCAAGCACTTCACATCACCTCAATAACCGTAAAAAGTGTCACTTCTCGCAAAGTTTTCTCGGCCCGCAAAACTTGGCCGTTTTTCCCGGAAATAGGTGCAATCGTCTCCATTTGAGTAGAGGATCCCAGCTTGTGCTTTGCTAAGCCCGGGCTTGAGTTTTGATTTTTGATCGGCCATCTGAAAATGAACATGCTGAGTCATACCCTAATTAGGAAGGTGCCTGCCTTATATAGTAATGTAAGCGCCCGTAAGCGCTCAAGTCTCAGCCTCCTTGACTTTGTTTTTACAGTTTTAACACCCATAGGTGGCTCTCTACTGTTAAGAACTATCAGTTTAAACATGGAGATATGCATATCAGGTAGAAAGTCTTTAAGGGCTGCCAAAAGGCCTGCATAGTAGGGTAAAAAGTTTGAAATTTTTGGCGTCTCAAAAATGAACACCGTGGGAACTTTCTTCCAAATACGGAAGGAATTTCGTTCTCTTCGTCCAACGCATTCTTTTGGTGGGTTTCCTTACAAAACTATTTTTACTTTTATTTTACCTATTTTAGTTGGCTCAAAACTGACCTGTTGGAGAAGTGCCTGATGGCACTGTACAATCCGAGATAAGTCGCCAAAGGCGGCTTATCAGAGGATAAGATAAGCAGGCGTGAGAGTCGGCATCCCGCCGATAGGCGCTTATCCCTCTCATTCCCGACTCTCACTGCCGTCCGTCGAATCGACATCCTCGAATTATCTCTCGTCCCCCACCCTCCCATCCCTGGACTTGAGAGTTCAACCAGCGTCTATTCAGACGTTCCGGCCTTGTTTTCCCGCGTTAATAAACTGTGAGCATTTGCCCACCCACGCGGGGCCAAGCCCCAGCCAAACCTCGTCGATCTGGATGATATCTGGCCTATCATAGACTATAGCCCTCTTATCTTATCGGGCAAAACCGAAGCAAGTTTAATGATGGTGAGAAATATGATGGCATCTGGCATCTTTGGTATCTTCCAATCCCCATTGGCTGGTGTTTGTGACCGATCACTAATTATAACTAGTTAGTGATCAATTATCTGTTGCAGTACTAGTTTGATCTAATCATCTATTCAAATCTGTACAGCCTCGTGTTTCTGCTTGTTACCCTTACGCCGCTGTACAACTTTTTGTTTGCCCCCACTACTTCATCACTACTTATCAGCCAAAAGTTTCTATAATTCCTCTCGATGCTGTTGGGCCCTGTGAGTTGATTTCTTCGAACTCATTATCGCATACTAACCATCATGACAGGACAGACAGTCCATCGCTCTTTCTGTATTAGACCTCAAATCATCATGTTATATGGTCGAGAGCGTACGATTGCAACACAAAAACGTTCTTGCATCTGCCTGCTTCGGCCGGGGAATAATGCACGGGAGAAAGGCAGTTCATTTCAGACAAGTCATTTTATCCATGTTTTGCATACCCAAATTAAGAAATACAGGAGGATTTCGCACACGCTTGCGTTGCTTTATCACTTCGACTCTCTAGCGCTTTTTTCGTCGCCGTCAGAAAACGATTATGATGCTTGTGTACGAATCGCCACTCACGTAGAAGTACACCACTCCACCGTCCCCGATGTTCAGGACCGTCGTGTTCCCATTTCCCGTGTGCCAAGAGTTGTCATATACCGTCGTGTTGTTCACATCGTTTCCAACAGTATTTAACGAAAGGGCTCCAACTCTCGTATGGGAGAGGGAAGCGGATGGAGCTTCTTGGCTCATTGGATGCGCTGAGGTTCTGGTCCCAGCTGATGGTGAGCTCAGGGTCCTTTCTCCTCCTCCCAGGCTAACGTCTACAGATGTGATGGCGGTTTCAACCAACGAATCGGGGAAGGGTGTCGACGATATTCCTTGGCTCATTGTTTGTGCTGGGATAGTTTTCTCTCCCTGGTCGTTGGCCATACGGTTTAACCGCGAGAGAGAAGCTGGAGTCGACGATGCCTTTTGGCCCCCCATTTCTTGTGCTGGTGTAACGGCCCTGGTCAATGGTGAACTATAACTTGCTCGTCCTTCCTGTCTTTCAGTTTGGCCGTAGCTCGCTGCAGCAATGCCCCCGTTGTTGGTCCTCCCTGAGCTGGGATTAGAAACTGTTCGGGATCTGAATGTTGGAATACCGGTGAAGGTGGATGGTGAGCTCAAGTCACTTGTTTCAGCCTGACGTTCAGATTGGCTGTAGCTCGCGCTGTCGTGTACGGTCGTGTTGGCATTATTGATGGTCCATGAGTCGGGATTGGAGGCTTTTGCTCTGAATGATGTTCCCCGGCTCATTGATGCATCTCCAGCGTCGTTACCGACATCACCGACCAACGGTTCTGCAATATTATCACAAGCATAGGGAACTTGTGTTCCCGTTATTTCTGCCTGCCTCTGCCAAGGGATCTTGATCGCAGCGATTCCCGTCTGGATGCAGGATTGGTAACAGTTGAACTCCTGAATCCAACAACAACAATAACTCACCTCTAAATCGGTTCGGATTCTCTTCACTTGCTCGTGATATGTCTTTATCTTCATTCCACTGAAGACTACCACTATCCACGGTCCATTCAGCCCATCCAGTAATTTCTTGCATTTGGTCATTATCCTGCGTAATAATCTTTCAAGCTATTGTTGTTTGTGAAGATGGAACAGTTGTACTCAAGTAACTCCCTCAATCTACCTGCAAGACGGCCTAACATCTCCCTTTTGCGAATGCTACCAGGCGCGGTGGCATATTCTTGCGAAACAATATTCGCGACGATTGTCACCTCGTTTGACAACTTCTTAGCTGCAACTCCACACCAAGTGGACAAGCGAGGGGAGAGTCGTTCATTCTGTACTTGAATATCAATACTTTTGCTCTATACTAGCCAAGTACATGTACCTTGGTTTCGATATGTCTAGCCTCTTCGCTCAGTTTTTTAATGATGTGCTCATCTTCAAGATTGGGTGGGCCCATGTTATGTGCTAGAGGTCGGTTAAAAATCGAAATTCTGGGAAGACAGTGATTACGGCATTGAAACATGTCGAATGATGTCTATTCATTCAACAGCATCGCACACATTCAGGCGCCTGCTTCTCTTCTGAGTGCGTACATACTGGTTTACGAGCCCCTTACAGTACAGAAAAGACTGCAAACACCATTGGCACCATTAGCAGCTACTTCAACCGTACCAGTGGTTCTCTGAGTTCTCACAGAGTGTCCCTCTTCTATTGAAGCAATCCGATAATCACCTCGTCTCCATAGAATATGGAGGAACATACAGTATGAACAAGGGCGACGAATTGGACAGTTCTCCAACATTGCGACCATTAAGTACCAATTATACCGGTCCTTATATTCAGCTGCAAAAAGAGGAAAAGTAAGCATTACATCGAGGACCAAGATCCAACGATTCTCACCTAGAGAAGTATGACCAGTTTAAATTTCAGCCGCACTTCCTCGATCAACTCCCAATCATTGAAACGACCCCAACATCGTTCGACAAAGAGCCAGTCTTCATCTAAAACTAGCTCGATTTGTTAGAAAAAAATGTTATTGAAAAGAGTCGATCCCTCGAACGCGACGATGAAGCGTTTACATTCTTTCCAAAAAAGCGACATTACAGTGAGCTGTAAAACCACGGCGGAGAGAAGTCGCGCGGCCCATCGTGATTCGGCACACATTCCAAAAGATGAGTAGAACGAAAACATTGTCATTTCAGTCCATAATTTACATTTCGTCGATAATTGCTTTCAGACTAGTTTCGTCCAAGATTTCAAATCCCTTTTCCTTCGTAACCTGTAGACGCAGATTAGAACGAAAATGCAAGCAAGCAAAGAAAGAGCTGAACGCACCTGAGCCAATTGTACATTGTGACGATCGAGTTTCTCTTCCATGACTTGTTTCAGTATACGCAGAGTTAATGTTTGTGCTTCTTTCAGTGTCATTTTCTAGAGACAGATATTCAGAACGATAAGCAACGGAGGAGAGGCTGAAGGACGTACGGAATGCCATTTATCCTGCAGCTCTGCCTGAGCAGCTTCTGAACCAGATCCAATCGCCTTGGCTTGATAGCGGACAAACGTCCCAGATGGATCTGTGTGATATCTGCAAAAAAATTGAGCAGCTTCAGACTTTCATAAAGTAAAAGACGTACAGTTGCGGGCCCAATTCGTCGATTCCAGCAATCAGCAAGGCCACTCCAAACGGCCTACTCATCATCGCATCCTCATCATGTACACTCTCTCCAAACCTCAATGCAAGATCACAAACAGCCTGCGTGACACTCTCTACCTTGATCCTCTCGTCGTACGTGAATGAATGATTTTGAGCGGTCACTCGAGCATGGTCGATCATCGTTCGGGCGTCAGCCGTTAAACCAGACATTGCGCAACCAAGGTGGTCGTCAATTTCCATGATCTTTTCGATGGAACTTGATTCAATAAGTGGAGATTGAACACGTTTTTCGACACCGAGAACGACGCCTTCGTCTGTTTTGACGCCAACTGTTGTTGAGCCCAGCTAGAATGAGAGAATTAAACCTGCAGGATGGCTGAAGCTGGGATATTCTGTACCTTGATAGCTTCAATAGCATATTCAACTGAGAATATGAATCAGCAAAGAGTAAATAAGCCAGGAAAGCGGCGCACCTTGGAACAGCCGTCCTTCAGGCGAGAAAGTGTTGACACCACGGTCTGTGAGGCATTATCAAGAATAATCTCGGAACTTAAGAGCAAATGAGGCCGTACCGTATTCTGAACGCGTCAAGAACATGCTGGTAAGAGTGGGAGATGGAAATGAAGAAGCTTGCGTATGCGTCAGACGCGCGTTCAGTGGACTGGCGCTAAATCATATTCTCGGGCGCTAAGCATTGAACTCCAGTTCTCTCCCAGGCCGCGAGCTATAGACTTTCTTCCGTTTTATTAGCAGTTTATTTCTCTCTAAACAGAAGGATAGCCATCTCTCTGTTCAATGCCGATATTCCAGCTGCTTACGATGGCGAACGTGTGTTCCGACTTATCGATGATCTCGGTGGTCCAATTTGTCTCCTTTGAACCATCACCACAGAAATGTCCGTCAAGGAGCTCTCTGCCAATGATCTCAAGATAATTCTCGATTTCACTGTAAATCTCGCTCGCAAGGCTGGCGAACTCATCATCGAAGGATCAGAAGCCATTCAGTTGGCTGGATCAAACGTCGATGAGAAGAAGAATTCGGTAGATTTGGTTACAGAATACGATGTTCGCGTCGAGGAGCTCGTGAAAAAGGAAATTTTCGCTGCTTATCCTGATTTCAAGTTGTGAGTATATCAGTCTTTTTTACTCGACTTGATCTTACAGTTTTATACAGCATCGGAGAAGAATCGTACGCTGCTGGCTCTCGATCTCCTCTCACCGATGACCCAACATACTGTGTGGATCCCATAGGTATGTGCTCTGCATCATCTATAACCTGTAGCTTATTTCTTTTTCTAAAGATGGAACGACAAACTTCGTCCACGGTTTCCCATGGGTCTGTATCTCTCTTGGTCTTATTTACAAGAAGAAGCCTGTTCTCGGAGTCATCTTCAACCCTTTCATGGACCTCATGGTGAGTTCTTCTCACTTCCGATTTGCACAGTATTCATCCGATATCCAGTACACCGGAATCACAGGTCAAGGCTCCTACGTTTCACGTCTCGGAGGTCCTCCCAAGAAACTTCCTCTAGCCAAATCTCCCAAGCCTTTAGCCACCTTGAACCATGCTCAGATCGGTTCGTGGTTGAGTTGTGCCCCTTACGCTCTATTGACGTTACATTTGTTGTTAGCTGTGGAATGGGGAAATGACCGAACTGTAGACCCATTGACTAAACGTTCCGAATCCTTCCACAAACTCGCTGGAGACCCTAATAATGGTGTCGAGGGAGGCCGCATGGCCCATTCTCTTCGTTCACTTGGTAGTTCAGCGATGAATTTCGCCACTGTTGCTCAAGGAGGCCTGGATATCTACTGGTAAGATGCCTCATTTTTATACATCCCTTTGACGGCTCCTAATTTCTACTATTCACAGGGAAATCGGATGCTGGCCCTGGGACGTATGTGCTGGTATGGTCATTGCTCAAGAAGCTGGGGGTCTAGTCACCGGATCGCACGCCTACTATGAAAAGACGAAGGATTTGCCTTCGTTCGGAGAGCCTACTGAAGAGATTTTGACTGGGAGGAAGTACCTCGTTATACGTGCTGTGGGAGACTCTGAGGTTTGTAGTTTCGCCAGCCAGTGGGATTTTGAACTAACCCTCCTTTATCCAGACGGAAAAGGCTCATGATGCACAAAAGAGGATTATGGGTGAATTTTACAGCACAGTCGTGGACTACAACGTTTCCTGAATATAGAATGTATAAACTATTGATCAAAATATAGGCCATTTTAATCCTACAAATCGTCGTAGAATCGGAACCTGGATCAAGCGCTTTGACCGCACCTAATAGTTTCAGATAGGACGCTCTTCCACCAGAATTCAGTAGTGATGGCTGAGTGAAATCTTGAGATTTTCAAGTTCGCTTTACGCCTGCACAGTGCGGGATAATTTTGCTTGTCTGTTTCCACAATTCTTTTGCTTTCAAGCTCAACAACTACGCGGGAGTCAAGAAAAACGTCCAGCTCGCACGATGAAGGCGGGGAGACATCTGAAGGGAGGCGAAGTCAAAGATGGAATTTGGAGGAAGAGAGAAGAAGGGCATTGAGGGAGCTCCCGAGTGCGTCCGTAATTGGTAATATTAAGAAGGAATGGTAACCGCGGAGGTCCAGTTTGCCAACAGTGTTGAAACAGTCATCGGGGGAGTGTCTGGCCCTCTATGAAGAAGTGAGGCCTCGAGGATGATCAGACGTATGACACAGCCGCTTGAGCGGGGACACATTCTGAGGCAGGCTCGACACCAGCGAGACTTCCATTATTCCACCACTTGAAAGAAGGACTATAGCTTACAAGCAAGGAGATAGCAGAGCACAAAACTGTCACCGAGCCCCAGATCCACCAATTACAAGTGCTATTTCAGTTTCTCTTCTCAAATCCTGATGATATGCTTCAATCATCTCTCTCCACCTTTTCCACTGAGGACCCACTCCGGATTGATATCGAATCTTCAGCTTTTCCCAATAAGCCGGTCGCCATCCCGCTTGCTCCCAGTCGATCAACGCTGTGATCTGTACATCTTCAGGACGATCACCTTTAACATCAATCAAAAGATTCCTCTGGTTTATGTCGCCATGAGTGAAGACGATATTACTATCCACAGGCATCCTCCGTCGAATATCCGCGACCTGAGCCACGACTTCCGGAATATCACTCCATGGAGTCTGGTTAAAGTATTCCATACGGAAGTCGTTGAATTGCTCTTCAGTCTGGAATGGTCCGTATAAATAATTTCGCCCAACCAATCTATCGTTGAAGGGACCGCGCGAAACTGTTCCAATCCATTTTCCCGGCTCGGGTTGGGGTAATGAGCGAAGAACAGAGATCATATCCTTTACCTGTCGCATAACGGATTCGTGCTGAGCAAAAGTCAGCTGTCGCCAATGACGCTGGAGCATGATACCCGGCATGTAGCTCATAATCAGGTAGCTAGTCTCCTGTTTTCCTTCTCTGCGTGTGAAGAGGTCATACACGCGCGGAATTGGGAGATTGGTCCGCTCGGAAATATACTGGGTGGCTTCGGCCTCGCACGCAAGGTCTTCAAAGACACCGACTTTGACCACGGTTCGAGCAGTCAGACGATAAACACTTCCTCCAGGCAGTTTGACACTGCGTTTGTAAAGAATTGGAAAGATTAAGCGACGAAATCGGTTTGTCAAGTGCAGGAGAAGATAGCGGAGTACGCCCAGTAGATCGACACCCATATCCTTTTTAGCCATTGCAACTATTTGTTCCAAGCTAAGTTCGGAGTGTGGCATGTGGCTGGTAACACCGAACTTAGCTTAGACGCCCGTTCAGTGGACTCCTGGCGCTAAATCAATGATCTCGGGCGTTAAGCATTCAACCCAGGACTGGGACTGAGGACTGCAAGCTAGCCTATAGCTTCATTACCAGTGTATTTCCTTTTAGACAGATCGATTTATCTCTCTGTTCAAAGCCGGATATTCCAGCTACTTACGATGGCAAACGTGTGTTCCGACTTAGCGGAATTTTTCTCCTTTGAAACGAAATGTCCGTCACTGTCAACTTATCATACTTAGAAGGATCAAAAGCCATTCAGTTGGCTGGATCAAAGGTCGAGATTTGGTTACGTCAGAATACAATGTTCGCGTCGAGGAGCTTGTGAATCTTATCCTGATTTCAATTTGCGAGTGTGCCGGGTTTTCACATCGATTCATTATTTTACGTCCCCTCTGACGGCTCCTAATTTTTACAACCCACAGGGAAATCGGATGCTGGCCCTGGGACGTCTGCGCTGGTATGGTCATTGCTCTCCGAATGAAGGCAAATCCTTCGCCTTTTCATAGTAGGCGTGTGAAGACCCCCAGCTTCCTACTGAAGAGAGATTTTGACTGGGAGGAAATACCTCGTTATACGTGCCGTTGGAGACTCTGAGGTTCTTACGACTTGAACGTCTCCTAGATGTAGAATGTATAAACTATTGATCAAAATCTAGAGGGCAATTTATAATAATCCCTACAATACTTTAAAAATGGTCGACTACCTGTCCTGTGGTGATGATTGTTAAGCCACTTTTACGATTAATTTCTCCCTGCTAACTTTATTCTTTCTCAACAGGTCCAGACCAAACGCGACACGATCCTTAAGAGATCCAACCGACTCGTCCAAAAGACGAACCCTATTAGGTTGGATGCTACCCGCTTCAAGAACAGCTGGCAAGATCTTTTGCATTAGATTCTCCTTGAAATACGCATTCTGGTTTCGACACGTCAATCGATGGCCGACAAGAGAAAACATATGACTTTGCACTAACCTGTTGCAGAGAAATAAAGTTCCTAACACCGACTAGTCTGGTTCCTTTAGGTAGAGGATTAAGCTCCTCTGGAATATCTAGGAACAAGCCCTCGCTCTCATTGCTCTGAAGGTTACTTCCCATCTTCAGCGGGAGGAGAATCGCCACGACTCCAAATGGGCTGACCATCTCTGCGATAGCAGACAACGTACTCTCCGCACTGATGCAATCCAAGACGAGATCAAGCTTTCCACTACCGCTCCCAGAAATCACTCTTTGGATATCCTGCACCATTGTCGGGCTATTATAATCAAAGACGTGTGTAGCACCGAGAGAATGGAGATATTCATGATGCTTCGGAGACGCTGTAACGAGGACATTCCGGTATCCCGCACTGTGAAGTATCTGGATAGCGTAATGACCTGTGGAGGATCCTCCCCCGTGAACGAGAATAGGTGAATCGGCGAGAGGCGGGCTGACAGGTGAAGGTAATGAAGAGGGAATGGGTAAGCCTAGGTATTCGGTGTTGAAAAAGGCATTGAAGGCGGTGATGAAGTTGTTTGGAACGGTAGCTGCGGCTTCGAGGGAGAGGGAATCTGGCATCTGGTGTGTATACGCTTATGAGCGATGCGATGCTTTGGGAGATTAATAAAACTGATGATTGACCACCTTTGCAGTAAGCCATCGGGGTGGCAGTGTGTATTCTTGCATTCCTCTAGCTTCCGAGCCGCCAAACGTGTAGGCTATTACCTAGAACATATTTCGAAAGTTAGTGAGTCTGTCCGGTAAGACCAACTTTAAACTGACTCTATCCCGACTTTCAGATCCTCAGCCTCGATACCTGCTCCAACGCGAACAACTGTCCCAGACGCGGTAACTCCCAATGTCGCAGGGAATGTTGACATGTATCCCAAGTCGTTGATGTATACATCGATGGGGACAACGATGCATAAGCAACTTTGATCAGTAGTTGCCTTGGCCGGGAGTTGGGGTAGGGACTTGAATAGCGTCGAAATGACCTTTGGAGGTGGATACTATTGCGGTGTGATGACTCGCGATCGGAGTTGTGCTGAGGGACGACATGTTCTACTTAGTAAATAGGTAGTTAGCGAAGGAAGCTTGTGGAGAGGCTGTCGTTCGGACTCGATACTTATACGAGACTGATAGTCATCCTCATAGTGCAATACTGTACAATCGCCGTCGGTAAATCAGCGACGGGTTTGTAAGATTATGGATATTCTTATAAATCCTCCTACGATGGAATGAATAGAAGGAGCCTAATTATAACTGCGCGGGTCCTCTCTAGGACAGACTGGCCAGAAAGCACATTTTCCCATTTGGCCGCCAGCTCTCGATCCTGTGCGTAGTCTTGAGTCTTGCGTTGTATGAATACTTATATCAAAATAGGAAGTTACACTACTTAGTACCTACATATACAGCGACGAAATGGGGAGTTTTCTTGAGTACAGTAGCCTCATGATCAGGCTACTTCGTGCCCACGCGTCTTGACCGCGTCGCGTCGCGAGACGCTTGACGGGTTCTTCAGTAATATTTTGCTCGTTTGCTACTAACTGCGCATTGCTGAAATACTTACTCGAAGGCGTTGAGTGCCTCGAGCGAAGCCGCTGGGCTTGAATTTGTGCCGGCAACATTAAGCGAGGTTGTCAAGTGTCGCGTCTTCTCTTTAGACTTCAACGTAACCGCTCCTCCTTCTCTGGAATCTGCTACTATTCAGGTCTCATCATGGATAACACGCAGACCTTGACCCACGACGAATATTTAAAGCTAGTGGAAGAAAATGCCCGTCTGAAAACCGAAAACGAGATGTTGAAGCAGACTCGAGCGACAAAGGTCACAGTGAAGGTTGTAGCTTTCGATATCGACTTGCCGACTCCGCCAAATTCTTCTCAGAAACGGTAAGCTTTTTAGAAAGAGAAATGGATCTGCGATTGCTAAGACCTAGCCCAGGCCACTCAAATCGGAAGCCACTGATAACAAGTCTATTCAGAAAAAGCCCAAACTCGAGCTCATTGGCGTCGTGTTGCCCGCCCGAAAACAGTCTGGGGCTGTTACGTTGAAGACAACTAAGAAACAAGCTTCCACTCGAGAAAGCACTCGGTACGTTCAAAGGAAAGTGCTTGACAGGGACTGTCGCGCTCATGAAATGCGCCCAGATCCAGATCCAGCTCTGCTTGTCGCAACGCAGGCGAGCCTTTGCTAGCGGCTCCTAAACCTCGCGTCTCGATTTCTCCAGGACCAGGTGATACGGATTCAGAGTCTGACTTCGGGGAGGAAATGTTTGTGGAGCAAATGCTCTTGTCGAAGATGGATATTGACATCCCTGCACCTACTGCAGCTGTTTGGACGCCACGACCGGATTGTTTTGAGGTATGCAGGCATACCTGCCCTCATCTCATGCCCGCCAAAGCCCCTACCCGAGATTCAATCAACATACATCTACGTCAAAAAAACCACTAGTCGAGGCAGCAATCACACCGATCCCAAGAACAATGCAAAGCATCATCCTCACTGCACACCGTCTTGCCCTGAATACGACTTATACCATGCACACCATGCGGATCGTGTTCGTTCCGCCCAACCCGCCGAGATTGTTCGTGCCATTATTCATTATGCGCAGGGGGTTCACGCCAACGGCGGTCACGTACGGAACGCCAGACTCCAGTCATGGTTGGAGGACGTGAATAATGGGCGGGTTTTTCAGAATGCCTGGATGGACCTCTGGAATGCTGCGCCTACCCTCCCGCGGCTCATTGACTCTTTCTTTCCGGATGGAGCTCTTGGACCTCCCTTCGACAGCACCTGGGCACAAACCAGGCAAACAATACGAGGACCTTCCCACCCACATTGACCGGGCTGTCCGCCAATTCGACCTAAAGGCGGCACAGGTGGCGAACAGCTTTTGGACCAGAAACGGCCCTGGCTGCCCAGCCGGTCATACTTGGTCATCCTACTGCTGCTCCTGCAGTACCTGTCACTACTCCCCATCCCATTCAAGGCGGTACTGCTGCCTCTTATCTTAGCAATCACCTTTGAAGGGATCCGGACTCGGAGCCATACAGATTGAGATATATTTTTTTTGAGATTTATTCCTAATCTTTAATGCACGGGTTTCTTTAGGACAGACTGGCCGGAAAACACAATTTCCGATTTGGCCTCTCGATACTGTGCATAATGATCTTGCATTATATGAAAAATCACACTGTTGTGCTGAGGGACGACATGTCGATTTATTTGGGTAGGTGGGTAGCGGTGTCGGTTCAGTCGGACTGTCTTGTATCTATACCCATATTCATAGTGCAATCCTGTACAATCGCCGTCGGTAAATCATCGTATAAAGTCTCCATACGAATGAATGGAGTCGGAATAACTGCGCCACACTAGATCATTTCAACTCTCGATTCTGTGCATAATCTTGCATCGGAAGCTACACTAGTACCTATATACACCGGAACTGCTGAATTTCCCCGAATACAACACAGATGTGACGGGATAGTAACCTGTCGAAGGCACGCGTCTTGAACGCGTCGCGTCGCGATATGCTTGACAGAGGTCGTCATAAGCGATGTTTTACTTGCTGCTATGTGCCATTGCTGAATACTTACAGTAATCGAAGGCTTGAACCTAATTTGTGCCGGCAACATTAAGCGAGGTTGCTAAGGGTCCGAGTCCTTGTCTTCCGACTTCGACGTCCCTCTCTGGAATCTACTATTCCTCGGGTCTCATCATGGATAATCGCACAGAAGCCGACCCATGAGGACTATCTCAAGGTCCTAGAAGAAAATGCCTGCCTGAGAACCGAAAACGAGATGTTGAAGCAGACTGAGGCTAAGAAGGCCAAGGTGAAGGTGGCCACTCTGACACAGGTCACAGTCAAGGTTCTATCTTTCGAAATCCTCGGTTTTGAATTTTTCTAAACGACGCAATATTCTTAATCTAGAAGGAACCGAGTCCCGAGTTCATTGATATCGACTTGTTGACTCCGCCAAACTCTTCTCAGAAACGGTAAGCAGTTTTTTAGAAAGAGAAGTGGAGCTGCAATTGCTAAGACCTAGCCAAGGCCACTCGAGTCGAAAGACATCGGTAATATGTCTGCTCAGAAAAAGCCCAAACTCGAGCTTATTGGCGTCGTGTTGCACATCCGAAAACAGTCTGAAGCCACTCGAGAAAGCACTCGGTATGTTCAATGGAAAGTGTTCGACGGGGGCGCTCATGAAATGCACCTAGATTCAGATCCAGCTCTGCCCGTCGCAACACAGACGAACTGGGTGGTAATTTCCATGTTCGTGTCTCAGTCTCTCCAGGACCAGGTGATACAGATTCCGAGCCCGACTTGGAGGAGAAAACGCCCATAGCAGTGACGCCTAAGATGGATATGGATGTCCCGCAAGCAGCGGCTCCTGCTATCGACGAGAAGGTTCGTCGGGTACTTATATACTCTGTTTCGAAAGACTTCCTCAATCTTTCTTGCACTTTCTAGCATTTCAAGGCGAAAGTAAAGAAAGATATGGAGCTGGACGCGGTAACGATTCGAAAGCGAATCGACAAGATAGGCTGCCCCGCGATCAACGTTACTCTCCCCAAGGACGTCTGGTCTCAGACGGTTTCTCGACAATTTTTAAGCATTACCTATGGAGGCTCGCCGCAGGATGTTTTCCCGACGATCAGTCCTGCCAATGTTGCTCGGCATAAGAGGGAGAACTCGATGTTGTTTAGCCTCCTCCTTCATCCTGATGCGCCCCAAATACCAGGCACACCCGGTGTTTGGTACGATTCGTGTGGATTCTCTGAGGAGGACCAATCTGATAAGGTCTATCATTGCTTTTGCTCGAATTGATTACTGGGAAGTGGCGGTATGTTGGTGACTACCAGTGCTTTGCTGCGGAGTCCTTGACCCAGACTGAATGGCTCCTGCAAGAAAATAAAGTGGGTTTTACCCTTTGTGGAAGTTCACAGTTCTTTCATACTTTTTAGGTCCGACGTGCTTGGTCAAATATCCTTGCAAAGGTTCCTATGGGGAAGACGTGTTCGTGCAATGATTCATCTTCGCAAGCAGCTTCGAAGGGAGCCATCAGAGCAGAGAGATCAACGACGCTCTCATGACTGAAAACATGTATCTAACTATCACTGCTCAAGAGATTGAGAAGGCATACGATCAGGGAAAACAGGTTGAGCTTTTCAGTTTTGCTCCTGGTTTTTACTGATTGAAAGTGAATTAGCGGCTTGGGATTCTGGTGTTAAAGTGTGTCAAGTATGACGAGGCCTTCCAACGAGAGCTTATACAGAAGTTCTCGGTGTGGGTTCCCCCTCCGCCGAAAGTGAAAGGTACTCCCAAAAGGTCCAGAAAAGGTAAAGGGAAGGCACATATTGAAGAGGCTGATGAAAGTGAGGAAGAGGTGAGGGAGAAGGAGGAGGCCAGTGATGAAGGTCATGATTTGGAATTGCAGTCAGAGGTGTACATCCGTCGAGGTACCCGAAGCCGACCTTCGACAGTCTGAATTGGATCTTTGCCAGCACATCTCTCGAATGATTTGATCTATGAATTTGTACATACTCTTGACTTTAGCATCCCTGATACTGCGTGCGCTACTTAAATCGTTTGTAAATAAAGTCTATCTGTTAACCGAAAGCCTATTGCATATTCCACGTCTTTCAAACAGAACCCAATTGTGGAATGAAAATGGAACAGTGTAAAATAATTCACTAGATACAGACTAGATACTGATACGATACATATACACTTTGTCCATCCATCCTCAACCTAAAACATCCAAAACGCTTTCCACGCAGGCACCACACTTCCCTTCTCGTCGATATCAATCCATCGCTGCTTCTCAATGATGGGATACCCTAGACCTTTAGGGTCCATGGAGCCAAATGCGGAGGACCAAGAGAGAGGAAAGGCGGAGAGGAGACACAGAGATGAGCTGTCGTGGGTTTGAGTGAGCAGGGACGACCACGGTAGGAAAAAGATCCAAGATCAGTATCACGTCGTCGCACCGGTATACAAAGAAACAACCACATACCCAATCGTACAAACGACCGCTTCAGGTTTCGCTTCCACTCCCTCTTCCGCTTCATCCATCCACATCCCACTAATCAACGCCAAATCCACAACCATACCTCTCGTTAACACCACATGTACCTTCTCTTCTGCCCTAGCCTCAGCTCTCCCCACCAACTTCTCCATCAGCGACTTTTTCAATTCAACCACATTCTTCACCGCCAATGCTTCGAACTCACTTTGCACGTACCCTCCCGGGTGGAGAGGAGCGACGAGCGCGCGGAGAGAAGGGTTGGAACTTGTGTGAAGGGAGTGTGTTTGTATCTTTGGTGTTGATTTTCCGGATAGGTCTTTAAACGCGTCCAAAGCTACTGGATCGTCTGACGCCACGAATACCATCACCTCGGCACTGGAGGCTGAAGCTTCGTCTCCTTCTGCAGCGACTCGGAAAAACCGCTCCTTTGCTTCTTCCACAGCATGTACATAGTGCGCCAGCGGGATATGTCCGCCCTCTGAACCCTTTTCGAGCTTGGGCTTTTGGTCTCCGTGTCGGATGTGGACGCCTATGTAACCGAGCCCGTTTCCAACGTTGGAAGAACTCGAATCCGAATCCGAATCCGAGTTGGAGTTACTGTCGACTCCGAGTCTGGCTCCCATAATCTCCTTTAGCTCTTGCCTCGCCTCCCTGATCAACCTTGCATTTTTCTCACTGGGGAGGATCGTCTCTGTGATTGATTTTAAACCGGTCATGAAAACTGGTTTGGCTCGATTGAGACTGCGGGAATAGCTGTGACAACGGAAGGGAGGAAGAAATGAGAGTATGCAAGTAAGAAGCAGTTCAACCGACACAAGGCGAGTAAGCAGTACTCACGGATCCTCATACTGAGCTGCAAAGCCATGGCTTAGATGGAACTTGGCCGTGTGCGAGTTGATGATCTGGAGGAATGCTTAGTACACAACGAAGAATTTGACAGAGGGAATACATACCCAATGTCTATCAGGAATGTCAGAATTAGTGCAATGATAAAGTCGATTACTCACCTAGCTTGTCTCGGACACGCTACCAAGTTCTATGCAGCACATATCAGCAGAAACAGTACACAGGCTGGTGCCTACTTACCTTCAGGCGGAGGGGGTAAACATCCAGGTTCAGGGCCTGGTTGGGTCAACCGTACGTCTTGAAAGTGATCAGTCCATCTATTGGCAGTTAAAACAAGAAGCGTATATGTAAGGGAATTCAGGACACGTACTTTCCGCGATTCCAATAGGTGTCGTCTACAAGAAACGTCCTATTTCTCTGAAAAGAAGGATAAGTAGGTAAAATAACCTGGAACAGAGCTAGACGTACCTCCCTAGCCAACGCAGCTACCTGCGCCATCAAGGTCAAATCGCTCCCAAGACCAACTCGTCCGTCAAGCATGTAAGTAATTGTGCTTGAACAAGCCCCTGGACGTCGATCATTGTGCGGAACATCCATAACGTGCATACCCTCTTCTCCCCAGTACCTCATTAGCTTCATACGTCCCTCCTGGGTTCATTTTGTAGCATTCGTCGACGTATTGTGTAGAAAGGAGGGGGAAAGAAGAGTAATTAGCGTAGGAGATGAATAGTGAAGGGTCGAGTGAGGTACTAGAATTAACTAGGGAATTAACCCCAATATAATACTCTAGTGTCCCAGGACTTTGGTACGCAATAAGTGCAAGGAAGAAGAATAGGCCTGCAATCATACAGCCTGCGACGAACGGCAAACGGTCAGCAATTGTAGCTTTATCTAGGCGATGGAATCCCAGTGAACGCGACCATTTGGTGAGCATTTCTTTTCGGTTTGAACCGAGGAGAGGATGAGCAGAAGTTAGTTCTTCTTCTTCCTCTTCCTCTTCTTCTGCCTCTTGTTCCCCTATAATACGGTCACCTTGTGCTTCTGCAAAACCACCCCTCGAGCGCGGGGTACGCGGAGTAAGAGAGACATGTTCGTACTCTCTTGAAGAGGTGGAAGCGAGGAAATTGGGAACCAAATTTCGAGGACGTCCGGACATCGTCGAAAGTTTCGTGTAGTCAGACCAAAGATGTAAAGGAAAAGAATGGAGATCAGGCAGCCAGTGCCAGCAGGTCGTTGTATCAAAAAGCAGAGAACAAATGATCACCGATCGCGACAACGCGAGCGCTTAGAATTAGCGCTACGCGTTGCAGCGCTTTCGTTTCTTTCAAGCTTCAGTCTTCAGACCGTGGAGGGTCAATTTTATTAATACCCGCCAATTCTAGTCTCTCCCGCTCACTTATCTCCTTATCTCGAAGTTTCTCGTGAACTCAATTTAGAGCAACATCAGTTAGATGGGGGCCTTTTCTATTGGTGGTCATATGGCTCTGAGGAACCTCGATAGCTTATAAGGCACTTCGTCATTTTTCACGAACGCCCCATCCCAACTGGTCCTCTCATGTACGGGTACAGCAAGCTAGCCGGCGCTTGGATTCCCCTCTGGCTTCCAAGCTCTTCTCTCTTGATTTCTGTTCTGTTAGTATTGTGCTCGAGCATTACCTCGACGGCAAGTATCATATATGATCTAAGAGCCATAATGATTACTAAAAAAGTAACCAGACTTTCGGCTATGATGCTTCCATGGTGTAAATTCCGGGCTTATTCTACTTTTGAACCTTTCCTGACCTCCCACGACCTCGCAGCAATGGCCTCAATATCCTTCCGTCTTACATTGGCTATTTCCACCTCAATCCAGCTACCATAGGCTTGAATACCTCTTCCCTCTGGATTGGTGGCTTTATCGCAGGAGTAACCTGGGGCCAAGTCACAGATAGGATTGGACGCAGACCAGGTTTGTTTTGGGCTGCTGTCCTTACCATTATCGCAGTGGTACTCCAAACAGCGGCTCAGAATGTTGGTATGTTTGTCGTTGCTCGCATTATACTTGGTTACGGAACTACCGCGTCTGGAATCACTGGTCCTGCATATCTGGCTGAAACGCTTCCTCTTCACTGGCGTGGATGGGGATTGGGCATATTCAACGATTTTTACTATGTGGGTGAGTGTTGAACGTCTTTCTGTATGACATTATTGTAATCCTATGGCTACAGGTGGTTTGATTGCTGCCGGAATCACGTACGCAACGTCTTTTATGGACCAAGGAACTACAACATGGGCATGGAGAATTCCGAGGTGAGATGCGCTTCAGATTTTCGGATGCTATATTGACTGTTGTTGGAAATTGAATCCAGTCTCGTCCAAGGCGTATTCAGTGTCATGTGCATCTTCATTATCCCTTTCATCCCCGAATCCCCAGATGGCTTCTTTTCCAAGGTCGTCGCGAAGAGGCGCACCTGGTGCTGGCTCAAACCTATTCCAACGGGGATCTGGAGAATAAGGTCGTCCTGAGCCAGCTTCAAGAAATGGAAGAGGTCTTCCAGTACGAAAGAAACACCGGACAAACGTTGTCTATGACCCAGATCTTCAAAACGAAGAGCGCACGGAAACGAGTTATGCTTGCTGTTTCTGCTGCTGTGTTTAGTACCATTGCTGGTACGCTGTTGATTATTCTTCTTTCTGGGAGAAAAAGCTAAACATGCGGTGCTGTTAGGAAATGTTATTGCTTCGTACTTTCTCGGTTCGATGCTAACAAACGCCGGAATATCGAACACAACAACACAACTTCAAATTGTAAGCTGCGGGTCTCTTTTCTTTGTTTTTTGCCATTTGAACTAACGATGTTCGTCAGAACATCATCCTCAATGCATTCTGCCTAGTCTGTTCTATATTCGGGACGTACTATATCGACAAGTGGGGTCGTAAAACGACGGCAGCTGTCAGCACTGCTCTCTTAACCGTCTTCTTGTTTATGGTCGGTGCTCTCACAAAAGGTCTGGCACTCCCTGGTCGCGCGCGCATCAAATTATTGAATGCTTTTCTTAGTTTTCGGGACGTCGAATAACACGTCTGGCGTTTATGGCACTGTTGCGGTAATCTTCTTGTTCCAAGGCGCATACAGTATTGGGTGGACGCCCGTTCTGTACCTCTACCCTCCCGAAGTCCTAAATTATCCCATAAGAGCCAACGGTCTTGGTATATTCTCAGTTGCCCTAAATGCAACCGCGTACGTTGGTTTTGTTTTTTTTCATATCCGTTTCTCATTACTTGATTATGACTTGCCTGGTGCTACCGCTGATACTCTTACATTTTGTGTTTCCTAGTATCCTCATCGTATTCACCATGCCCGTCGCAATCGCTAGCATCGGATGGAAGACCTACATGATAAACGGTGCTTGGGATGTCGTGATGTTGTTTTTGATTTTGTATTATTGGATCGAGACGAAAGGGAAAACATTGGAGGAGATTGATGAACTCATTGAAGGGGAGAGACATACTCATGCGCCGGATTTGGAGAGGGTTATTCGTGGGGAGGAGGATATCGTTCCTTCGGCATATGATGAGAAGGAGAAAGACTAGTTATTGTAAACTATTGGTCCACGTTAGCTACTACATGACTACATTATCGATTTTCTCGATGCTCGTTTGATTCCATAGTGAACAGTAAACAGCAGACCTTCTTGGAAGTTGGAAAGGGTCGTTCTATACTAGTCGCATTTAGCGCAGTCATCCATCGCCAATTAGTCACGTCCTAGCTCATTCTTCCTATATCTGCTTTAAAACTGTTTTCATCTGTTGCCTGGAATGAGTAAAATGAACAATACAAGTTATAGTGAGTATACACTAATGAGAAAAGAATTGAAATAACCAGCTTTGACCAGGTCAAAGCACCAGTATGATTAGTAGGAATCGGCTCTTACTCTTCCATCGACCTAAACTAGGACATCGCTGAATCTCACTCTAGATTAGGACCAGAATCAACCTGCTCTACGTTCACAGTGTCTCTTTCTCACTAACCTAATCTCCCTTACTTACCAGGCGACCTCCATCACATATCCAAATTGTACTTCTGGCCTGTCCACAACATCCTCTCGGATAATGCAGATATCTTTTCCCGAGAAACGCTGCACTAGACCTGGCGGGATTCCAGGTTCCTCAACCTGATTCAAGATTGTATTGTCCGTAACCGTCAATACTCTCGGCGTTTCTTCACATCGCCAAAACCCCTCATCAGTCTCTCAGTCACATCCCTCTCCGAAAACAACGACAACGACACAGAGTGCGCATCAGATTGAGAGGTTCAAGCAACAGGTTCTAATAGTGAACATTGTGAACAAATAATTCAGTTAAATCTGGCTTGTATAGCAGAGGACTCTGGCAATCACAGAGGAAATTCCACTTGAAAGGTACAGCTTGAATTTCTACAATCTAAATATACCAGTACAGGTGATAAGAGCACCGAAGAATCTTCCGAGAATACCACGGTAACTCAGGCTTATAAGCATGTCAGTTTGATATGCCAACAAACTCATTGTAGAAGATGAAAGAAAAATCAAAAGGAAATTAGGAGTGAAAATATTTGGAATTTGTTAGAAATACCATGATCTTTGGGATCAAAAAGCTGAATCCAAAAGTTTAATGTGAAACAATCATAGAAAGGACAGCACAAGAACAAGACTAATGGAGAAAAAAACATCAATCACAAAGGCATCTGGAAAGTGAAACAGGTACCTTGCTACAGCTGCTACAGTGTCTATGAGAGTCTACAGGGCTTATGTAACTCTCCCACAGGGCTCTACAGTAGCTCATGTGGATCCTGTAGCCAGAATGCACTTCCAGATGGGATTTACTGATGATTGAAGTTTGAATGCAAGAATTGAATTTTGAAAGAGAACAAGAGATCAGTGAAGATTTAAGAACACATTACTTTATTTTTCTGAAGTTTAAACCAAAGACCCCTAGACACTAAAAGAATTTAAGGGGAAAAAATCTTAGAAAAGAACAGTACAAGACTATTGAAAATCATGGACCAGTCAATCATAAAGAATTAACTGAACTTTGATTCTGAATGAAGTTTAAAAGCAAAAGTTGAATTACAAAAGAGCACAAGAGATCATTGAAGAATTAACGAAGAACATGTTACTATTTTATGTCAAACCAAGGACTCCTAAGCCCCAAGATGGATGAAGGGCACCCATTTCACAAAATTAGTGTCACCAACTTCTTCTCGCAGACTTTTTGTAGCTTCATGGAGTGCATATGCTGCACTTATTTTCTTCTCCTTACTATAATTTCGATTCCCCAAAAGATTGGCATAGAGTTTATCAGCAATTCGAGGAGCTTCCCTATCGCCAATAGACCACAGTGTTAGCTACAACACTTGGATAACCTACTGCAAGCATACCAGCTGCAAGATGGACAGCTTCTTCAGGGAGATTCTCATCTCCTGTGGCTGTCTGACATGCAGAGAGGACTGCAAGCTGCACATTGTTCAAGGACAAGCTCATCAATGATTTGAGCCTGAGTCTCTGATCATACAGAGCAAATGCACTGTCAAGTGGATTCTGCATATCCTGGATTCCATGGCAAGCCAAGTGGATGAAATCAAACTTGCTCATTTGCTGCATAACAGCTGCTACCGTTGCTGCATCATGAGTGAGGTGGCAAGTATGCTTGCTCAGGGTATACTTTTGAATGATTCTTGCCTCTTCCAAAGTTCCAGGTAGGGATGACAGTCCAGGTGTATCAGGTTGTGAGACAATAAGAATAGATGAGATCTTAGCCTGATATTGCTTGAGTCTGGGTATAGAGATTGTCAAAGCTCTCAAGCTTGTGGTATATGAGGATACCACAAAATCAGAAATATTGATATTTCCCTCCTTTGGTTCACCATATATTCCTGCTGCATGAAGCGGGAGAAGGGTAAGTGAACCAGTTGGACACCAAGTAATATGAGGAATGCTATCTTCTGTGGATCCATAAAGCTATGATGGAGAGCAATCAGAGTACATTTAAAGGAAAGCTAGAAAATAATATTACCACATCTTCAATCTTTGATAAAATTGGCTGCACAAGATTCAGCCATAAAACCTTCAAAATCAATGCAAAATGGTCATGCTTGGTTCCTGATGCTAGTCCAAGTCGTGTAGCACAATCACCATTACGGTCAATGCTAACACCATTGGTATGAAGTGATGAGAGCAGGTTCAAGTGCAACTGTTGCGCTTGTTTCAAAGTAAATGTTGGAAGAGGAACATGGATGATGGTCCCAAAATAACTCAGGACCAATGCATCACATCGACTTTCATCCACATTTACAATAATGACAGGCCCTTGTGCTGCAGCAGATACAAGCTCAGATAGTTTCTTTGGCTTCAGAAAGCTAGTAAAGCCATCCAAATTCCTAATCCGTTGCATAAGCTTCTCATAATGAATGGCCATCTCCCGGTGTTTCTGTGCTTCTTCTTCTGCAGTTGTTTGCTTAATGCCTGAGGCCATAATCTCCAAGCTATGCTTGGTGGACATGCCTGCATTTTCCAGGGCCCGAGAAACTGTCTCTAACTCCTTTGCAATCTTAGGATGATGATGGTGGAGCTCATCTAATGGTGAACGCAATTGAAGTAATTGCCCCCAGATGATACTGCGTCCTTCATCCAGCCACTCAATAGCTAATGATAGATTTCCTGCAGAGATTGCAGTAGCAGCTGCAGCACCAATGTCATTTCCTATCAGAGGTAACTCCTCATAGCGATGGTTGATGCTTTTCCCAAGCCAGACAGCTTGAGGAATTAGCTGGAAAAATCTTGTATATGCTTGTAGGGCCAGGGCTGGAGTCAGACACAGTCTGGCCCACCTGATAGCAGCTTGTAGCTGAACACGAGGGCTACCAGATGAAAGTAGACTGGCTCTTTGCAAAGCAGATAAAGCAGAATTAAGGTCAATTGGATTATGAGAATGGCCAAAAATTGATTGATAAGCAATGCCAAGGGAATTTAACTGGCCAGATTTCTCAGCATGACCATCAGGCATGAGATCATCTGCCTGCTTCAGGACCACAATAGCACTCTCTATGTCCTTCAGCTCCCCTAGATGATCAAATCTTGACTGAAAGGCAATGCCAAGGTTGCTCAACCATGTAGCTTTCTTGGTATGACCATCAGGTGTGAGTTCAACTGCCTGCTTCAGGGCAATAATGGCATTCTCTATGTCAGTAAGCTCTCTCAGATGACCAAATCTTGACTCATAAGCATTACCAAGGTTATTCAACCGGCTGGATTTCCCAGCATGACCATCAGGTGTGAGTTTGACTGCCAGCTTCAGAACCGCAATGGCACTCTCTATATCACTAAGCTCTCCCAAATGGTCAAATCTTAACTGAAAGCCAGCCCCAAGGTTGCTCAACCAAGTGGGTTTATCAGCATGACCATCAGGTGTAAGATCATCAGCCTGCTTCAGGGCCAAAACAGCACTCTCTATGTCACTAAGCTCCCCCAGACTGTGAAATCTTGACACATAAGCAATGCCAAGGTTATTCCACCGGCCAGGTTTCTCAGCATGATGATTGGGTGTAAGTTCAACTGCCTGCTTCAGGAAAACAATGGCACTCTCTATGTTACTAAGCTCCCCCAGATGGCCAAATCTTAATTGGTAAGCAATGCCAAGATTATTTAGCCAGGTAGGCTTCTCAGCATGACCATCAGATGTGAGTTCAACTGCCTGCTTCAGGGCCACAATGGCACTCTCTATATCACTAAGTTCCCCCAGATGGCCAAATCTTGATTTACAGGCAATGCCAAGGTTGCTAAACCATGTAGCATTCTTGGCATGACCATCAGGTGTGAGTTCAACTGCCTGCTTCAGGGCCACAATGGCACTCTCAATGTCACTAAGCTCCCCCAGATGGCCAAATCTTGAGTCATAAGCAATTCCAAGGTTATTCCACCAGATAGGTTTCTCAGCATGACCATCAGGTGTTAGTTCAACTGCTTGCTTCAGGACCACAATGGCACTCTCTATGTCACTAAGCTCTCCCAAATGGTCAAATCTTGACTGCAAGGCAACACCAAGGTTACTTAAACAGCCTGGCATACCATCATGACTATCAGGTGTGAGTTCAACTGCCTTCTTCAAAGTCAAAATTGCATTTTCTATGTCACTAGGCTCCCCTTGATGACTAAATCTTGACTGAAAGGCAATACCAAGGTTACTTAAACAACCTGGTTTATCAGCATGACCATCAGGTATGAGTTCAACTGCCTGCTTCAGGGTCACAATTGCATTCTCTATGTCACCAGGCTCCCCTTTATGGCCAAATCTTGATTCATAAGCACTGCCAAGATTATTCAACTGGCTGTATTGCTCATCATTACCATCAGGCATGAGCTTAACTGCCTGCTCCAGAACCACAATGGCATTCTCTATGTCACTAGGCTCTCCCAAATGGTCAAATCTTAACTGAAAGGCAACACCAAGGTCATTCAACCACTTAGATGTCTCAGCCTGACCATCAGGTGTGAGCTCAACTGCCTGCTCTAGGGCCACAATGGCACTCTCTATGTCACTAAGCTCCCACAGATGGCCAAATCTTGACTTATAAGCATTGCCCAGGTTATTCAACTGGCTAGTTTGCTGAGAATGATCATCAGCTGTGAGCTCAACTGCTTGCTTCAGAGCCATGATGGCATTCTCTATGTCACTAAGCTCTCTCAAATGATCAAATCTTGACTGGTAGGCAGTACCAAGGTCATTCAACCAGCTAGGCTTCTCAGCATGACCATCAGGTGTGAGCTCAACTGCATGCTTCAGGGCTGCAATAGCACTCTCTATGTCATGCACCTCCTCCAAATGGCCAAATCTTAACTCATAAGCATTTCCAAGGTTATTCACCCAGCCAGGCTTATTAGCATGACCCTCAGGTGTTAATTCAACTCCCTGTTTCAGAGCCACAATGGCATCCTCTATGTCACACAGCTCCTGCAGATGGCCAAATCTTGACACATAAGCACAGCCAAGGTCATTTAGCCAGCTAGACTTCTCAGCATGACTATCAGTCGGTGAGTTCAACTGCCTGCTTTAGGGCCAGAATGGCACTGTTTATGTCATCAAGCTCCCCCAGATAGCTAAATCGTGCGTGATATGCCTTGCCAAGGTTATTGAATAGGCTTGATTTGTTGGCATGACCATCAGCTGTGAGGTCAATTGCTTGCTTCCACAGCTGCATAGCATATTCAATTTGGGAGGTATCTCCTGACTGTTGAAAATATTTTGCTAATTGCATTGCTGCATCATGTAATTGATTTGCCTTCTCAGATCCAATGAGTATTAGAGTAATGTATACAAAGCCCTCCTGTAAAAAAAACATACTTTCATTTCATCTTTATCCTGTGTAGAGTGACAATGTATCAGCAAAATGAATCATTTCATGAGGTATGCACTTTGAACTCACTTCCATTGTTAAATTCTCTAACAGATACACAAGTTCAAATCCTTATTTGATGTTTCTGGATATTGAGGACACCCGGATACAATGTAACGAGGCTTACTTGATCAATGCAAGCCAGAATGATTCCAAGTTATCAAAGCTGTAAGAAAATCTTGTTGTTGACGTGTCTTTGGATGCCAAAGAGAACAGATCAACCAAAGGCACAATGAAACAATTGTATAGCAGCTGAGAAATATTAAAGGTCAATGATCAATGCCTATTCATATATTCAATGAGGATGAACATACTATGCACTTCAATGGGAATGCGAAACAAGGGAATAATAAAAGAAACTGTAACTTGGCAATTGCAGGTAGTATTTCTGATGGACAGATGGGACACTAGCTTTGGGTGTTGGGCTTTATATACTGAGTGATATTAATTTTTTTTATTGGTGAGTACATAAAAGTGACAAGAGTAATGCGACATCTGTCATCAACAGAGCTTCACTCCGACCTCCTCGGTCGATGATCCAATCATCTCATCACAACAGGTTATTCTTTACATGGGTTCCTGTGCTGCAAGGCTCGGACCCTGATGGCCTTCGAAGTCAGACCCGACTCCTCCAGTCTGCATGCCCATCACATCTGGCGGTTTCATCAATCCAATCTCCACTCTGTCATTAAGGGCTTAACCCAAATCGGTATGTACTAGCCGGCAAGGCTCAGAAGAATTTTCAACTGAAACTCTCCTACAATAAGGGATAGATAACTAGCAAAGAGAACAGTAGGCTAGGGAACGCAGAGCAAAACCCGAACGAATAAACTGAGTAAGAAGATGAACAAAATATCGAAACAGCCTGAACGAAAAAGCAACTTTGGGCTCCGTGATACACTAGCGCTAATGTAGAGTCCAGAGGTCCAGAATAACAGTTGATGATGATAAAGAACCATCCGAAACAACAGAAAGCATGGAACCATAGGACCACGGAGAAAATGAATATTAACTAAAGTATGAAGCGTACGATATATTTGGATGGCAGAATTGAAAGAAGCAAACTAAAATAGCAGACGCAAACACAACAACTCCCAAAAACAACTCCCAAAAGACAAAAAGGAGAAAGAAAACAAATGCCATTCTAACCGTGCGATCAAACGCAAAATACGCAAACTCCGTGCAGTAGTGAGGGTTGGTTATCGTCGATGAAATAGGTTTAACCCAGGTGGCCATGGGAGCGGAAAGTGAAGGAAAAGGAAAGGAAAGAAGACGTCGGTCAGTTAATGAGTAGGTAGAATTGAGTTTAGAAAGACCTCCGAAAAAGAAAATGGCAAAGAAGCACGATATGCGCGCGAAACGTCGAAATTCGGATTCAGCTATAACGAAAGCCAGGACCCAGCCTTTGCAATTGCATCGTAACCTCCTTCCCTCGCAACGCAGCACAACCAAAGCCCAACAGGTGTTATCTCATCCTTCATCTCTTCAGAACATCCAAACCCATATTCTGTAGCAGCAGCCATAGCCACTCAAAACTCGAAACAAGGGGTACCAGCAGCGCCAGAGCGAGTTTAGAAGCGTTGGGACCAGAAGGAGAGACGCCCACGGAAGCCACAGCCTTCCTCAACTCCTCAATGTCTTCACACCTTCAATTCTGTGCCACCAACGCAATCTCAGAGATCGGTATAGAAGACACTTCATTCGAGATGCATGTAGTCTAGACCGAGGAGGACCTAGAGGAGTGCCCGTGAGCAGTAACGAGCGAATCCGGGGCACGAGAATGAGAAGAGGAAGGGTAGTAGTAGGGATAGGATGCAAGTACGAGTTCTGTTGGGACCGCGGTCAAGCGAGGATATACGGGAGCCGCCTGAGTGGAGCGTGGCGGACAACGATCTGTCTCATGCATATGCAGATGGGGTTCCTTCGAAGTTTGGTAGTGCCAGCACTTGTAAAGAGTGATCGATATAGACTTTCAATGGATCAGTAGGCGGACTCGAGATCCGGAGTCTGACTATCGTCGACTGGGATTCCGCTTCACCACCTCCAACTGCTCTCTTCTCCTCTCCACACTGTATGATTCACTATCCCAAGAGCGAGAGCCCGCTTGCCCTGGGTTTCGGAGAAGCCAGTGTTTAGCGATTGTTACTGTAGGAGGTTTGGCAGAAGCATTTACAGATGGGGGGTGAGCGAGATGAAGAGTTCATACACGGTTGACTCTCGAGCTGATGAGGAATAAAGTTCGGTAGAAACTCTTAATGGATTTTCCGCTGAACGGTGGGCGAAAGATGAGATTGTTCGGATAAATGCCTCTTTCTAGACCAATATTCCACATGTAAGTTACGAGTAGAAACGTCAACTCAGCGTGGCAAGAGACATGCATCCTTTGAGGCTGCAATACGAAAGGTACTAAAAAGCTCCAGCTTCAGCACAGACAGTCTCAAAGCAAGAGGCTCAGGTCAGGCGTTCGAGAGCCGGCTTCAAGGCTGGAAGCTGAAGAGTTGTTAATCATCAAATTACGAAAATTTCCATACGATAGTAAGTAAGTACCTGTAGAATCGAAACCGTTACTTTAACCTCCGATCGGAACCATTATTCGTTTATTCAATCAAATCGCATCGAGAACGTTCCGTGGGGAAACGAGAGGGAAGCATTGACCGAGGTATAAGGATGTTGAACAGGACTTAGTAGTTCAGTGGCAGGCACGTTTCGGCGCTTATCTACTTATGTTACGCCGGATGTGTTCGCTTCATGCAATTGCAAGGACTCGTCGATGTATCATCTAAGCACTTGCTCCGTCTGTAGGGCTCTTCAGAACCGCGGGGGCACGGAGAGGCAATGAGCCTATTAAAACATTCAAAATCGATTCACCATCATCCGTCATACATAGTACTGGTACTGGCAGTACAACGCAGCTGAGTCGGCCTGAGCCTGAAAACTAGTGACGTTCAAGAACCTATCTGCACCGTAAGCCTCCCAGATCTCCCCAAAACTGCCAATTCCTTAGCGAGTAGCTCCTTATCATCGAGAAAGCTACCTCTGAAATTCGGAAGGTTATAGTTCCCAAATAGCTTGAAAACTACTGTTTCGAGTAGAGCAAACTCTGGTTTCTCCAAGAGTGCATCAATTACAGACCAGGGATTCCAATCATGAGCACCCGTGATAAGCAATAGATCAACAGTTAAATGTTGTAGAGTAGCCACCCTGCGGCTTCCATCCTGGTTGATATTATTAAGGAGAGAATTGAGGAGGGCTTGGATTATGGGTACGGGAGTGAAAGAGACTCCTTGCCTGAGACCGTACAGGTACAGAGCCTGTAGGTTTGGTGTGTATTCAAGATGTTTATTCAACTCTAGAAGGACATAAGCAAATAAGAAACAAAAAGATAGTTCGGACTGACCCTGGGCTTGCAAACACATCAGCTCCAACTGCCTGAGATTCCTGCCAACATACTGCAAAAGGGCAATAACGTCCGAATACAGGAAAGTACCAGGACCAAGGTACAGCGACTGCAGATTCTGGACTTGAAATGGACACGAGTCATGATGAAACCAATCTATGAATGGAAGAATGGTGTGATCAAGCTTCAGTTGTTCCAGCTGTGTAGTAGACTTCGGAGGAAGACTAGTCCCCGCCGTAAATTCCGTTGACGAATTTGTATCAAGGTACCGTATAGCGATTACATTCAGGTCCTTCAGATGCCTCGCACAACTTATTAGAGATGCGAGTTGGGCAACTGTAGGGATGAACATTCCTCCGAGAGTGACTTGTGTCAGAGAAGGAGATCGCAACATTCTAGTCAACTCTTCCCTAAGCACATGGGATAAGACGGCCCAATCAGCGCTCCAGACCTTTAGCGTCTCCACATTGGAGAGCCGTTCCATGACGCTTGTTGTGGCAGAATATAGTGCATGCTCCGAGTCCCCTTCGAATTCCACAAGCTCCTGAAGTTGCAAGGTCCGTACGTATGAAGCCAAATAGGGCTTATCATCTAACAATGCCACGCGTCGTTTGCTGGCATCTAGAAAAGCGTCTAAACGCGTCGCAAAGTCTTCAAGATTTTTCGAAGGTAATTTGAGAATAAGTTCTCGGAAAATGCCTCGCTGAGAAGAAGGAACCCAAGCTTGTGCAACCAGTGCACAGTTAAGAAGAGTAGCTGTGTCAAAGTAGAGATTGGAGAGGATGGATTCTACCAGTTCGGGAGGTATATGTGGACGTTCCATGATGGTAAAAGGTAACTTGTGCTTGACGCCCAACAGATCTCGAAGATTGCGCTATCTATCAATCCATCGTACTCACCAATTTTGGTATCCAATAAAAGTATGGAAATTGCCGCTAACTTAAAAGCAAGTAAGGCGCGGCGAGGATAACCATCATCCACACATGTTTCGTTCAGATCTCAAAAGAATGAAGATGTATTTGGCTAACCCAGAGCCAATGAATGTTGACATTGAGTGTGGGTGATGTACAAAGAGCCGCGTGCGCGACAGTTACAGGTGTTACAGATCCTCCGAAACCAACATAAAAGATGCATAAAACCCATTAACGTTTAAGCTACCTGTGCTGGTGCGATGGAGAAATTATTCATCTCGACTGCACTGAAATTTTTACCTACCGGCCCACTGAAAACGGACGGAGGAAAGGAAGACGATGGCTGCGCAGGAGTTTCCGGGAACTCATCGTTGCCGTCTTCGGAATCCGAGTCGTCAGAGTCCAAAGTAAATATGGGTTCTTCGGCAAACATATATCCTCCTGTACTTGACCGCTTTCTTCTACGAGGCATTGGGAGCGCAGAGGGACCATAGGGATGGTATCCTCAACATCTGAAGCTGACTCGAGTTCGTCCTGGAATGCCAGAGGAGCGAGCAACGACGAGTTCTCATCGTCATTTCCAATAGCGATTGGTAGACGTGTTTTCGATGAGGAAATATCATACATATTCAACTTCTCATTCAATTTTGTGGAAATCGGTTCCACAACCAGAAGAGCTGCCTGAACTCCCGATTGAATGAGGAAGAACGTGTGCCAGCCCGAGTTTTGATGAGGGCCGAAGAAGAGAGAGAGTAAGACGTAGATGAAGACTAGACCAGTGGTCGGGTCGGAGCCGGAAGCTACAGTCTATTGATAAATATTAATTCGAAAATGGTATCCTTGCACAAGGAGTAAACTCACCAGAAGAACGAACACGATACCGGAATGAATTTGTTGTTCCACTGTCGGCGAAATCTCAATCTGATTAACGATGTTTAGTTGAGAGTAATGGCTTCGCAAAGTAGTCAACGTACATCAATGGTACCCCAAGTCATCCACAGGTACATAATGCATGTACCCGTGAATACCTTCGAGACTATGAGAGTCATCCTAGGCATTGTGGAAGTGTCTTCATCCTGCTCATTCCGATATTCATTTGTGAGGGTACAAAGCATGTTATACAGCTGTAACGTGATGGCGAATACGAGGATAATTTGCGCTAGTGAGAAATAATGACGGTGGCAAGCGGCAGCCCATATTGCTGCAGCCACCTTTGAGCAAATGAAAAAATGGAGATCCAGATTGCTACTCACAAATACAGAGGTTCCCCACGATGTAGGTGGGGATATAAGAAGAGAGCCCCTGGGATGGCTCCGTTTTCGGTTCGGTGGGCGTAGCCACCATTTCTGCTGACGGCTCGAGAAGCGGTTCAGCGTCCTCCTTGGCTATTTCTTCGTCGGAGACTATCGATGCTTGAGCGAGTGGGGTACATAAAAGCCACCAAATTTGAAGTAGGATTTGTCCTACGAATGCGACGTAAAGAAGATAGGGATTGGCCGAGTAGGCTCGGGTCGTAGAACCAGACATTAAAAATATCTGAATTTGTAGCGCTACTGCGACCACTAAAGTGACAAAACCTGCAAAGCGGAAAGTGACATCCGTCACTCGAGGAGAGGAACATGATAAATGAGAGAGCATTGTAAGAGAGTGTGGTGAGATCAAGTCCGAGAGAAAGGAGCTTGAGAAGGTGGAGTATCGTACGCCGTTTTATAGAAGGAGATAGGAGATCACGGTGGATGTACTTAAAGTTACGATCTCCGTCAAGAATGAGAAATATCGGAAGGCCCCTCAAAAGAGCCAAGAGCGATCCGGCGCCTGAGATGAGGCCCGAGGGAACGCTGAGGTAGAAACAGTCTACTAGTTCGCTGAAGGTTGGTATCCTTCGCAGTGCCGAGGCGACTAGTCGACTAATTAGCCTGGATTCACCATATGCGGAAGACGCAATTCGCAACTTCGAGCGAATCGGGATGAGGCCCGGTGGAATCAAAAAAAACTCCCCGCTAACGCAAGCCACTGAGCCAGCTCCGTCTTCGTTGGAACGTATAACGGAAGTGAACAGAGCGCCGATGCTAAACTCTATGAGTATGTCGATTTGGCTTCATCGTAGAGGGCTCCGAGGCGAAATATTTCGGATTCACGATGAGAGAATACTTGTTGTGGTCCAGCCAGAAAAGCCTCCAATTCGACCAACTATGTCGTAGATGGGACATAGTTGGTGCCATACGTAGACGCATAAGACGACTTGAGAAAGGGACCCGGTCCGTGATGTGTGTGAGAAATCACTCGCGCTGTTTGTTTTGGTTTACGCGTTTCTTCTTCCACCTTCATGATGACTACCCCTTCAAACGTCGCAGAATGCCTTACAGGCACTTTGGACGCGAATCCAAATATCAGAATGGCTGCAGAATTAAAGCTTGCAGAATTCATGGCAATTCCAGGTGTGTAAATTTGTGGCAAGTGCATTTTCATTCATTCTTACCGGATTCTTTCTGCTCGTTAGAGACTGGCCTGGCTTTATCGCAGCTTATAGTCTCACAGGATACACAAATCAATCTGCGCCAGATAAGTTTTTCGCGTTATTTTGCAAGCGACGCGTCTTGATGACTCTATCTGTCTAGCACTCTGCAAGCATTGTCTTGCGAAAATTTGTTAGAGAGCGATGGTCGCCTTACTTTGCGTCCTTTAAGGGATCTGCACCTTCGACAGAGGTCAGCTTTTTTATCATGGATACAGATTTGTAACTAACGTCGCGTATTGTACAGATTAAAACTCAAATTCGCCAAGCAGTATTTCATGGATTGTCAGATCCATCTCGCAAAATCCGCTCTCTCTCAGTCAGTGAATTTTTGTGATCCAATCTGCGCTCGCTCATGAATGTTAGGCGCACACCCTTTCCTCTATCGCCAACTGTGACTGGCCCGACGAGTACCCAGATCTTCTCACATCGCTGATCAATCTCCTCTCGTCCAACTCCCCAGAATCTGTTCACGGCGCCATGCAAGTCTTCACCGAATTCATCAAGTCAGATTTGACGGAGGATCAGATTCTACCTGTCCTCCGTGACCTTCTTCCAGTGCTTTTATCTATTTTGGGTTCGACCGAGGTGCGTATTTCAGTTCAAACGCTTCCTGGTTGTTAACTCGCCCATTTCCTCAGACACAGACACCTCTTACTCGCTCAAGAACAGTCTCCGTCTTCCGTCAATGTGTCATTTCACTGTTCATGGTCAAAGAACAACACCCTCAATCGGTCAAAGAAGCAACTGCTAACGTGCTTCCTGTCTGGCTGGAAGCTTTCAAGGTCCTTCTCAATATGGATCCTCGGAACGATGTCGCGGAGGGTAGTAACTGGGAAGGTCTCGCAGTCCGAATTCAGATATTCAAAGTACGCTCCTTCCTGGCCCTTGCAAGTTTAAGCTAACGGGGTTTTCAGGCCCTTGACACTATCCACACCTCATTCCCTCGCGCCCTTGCTCCTTATCTACCGGAACTGGTCCCTGCTTCCCTCACTCATCTCACTAGTCTATACCCGACTTTTGAAAGCTATTATTTAGCTTCAACCGAAACTGTACCTTCTTCGTCCGAAGACGAAACAATCGAGCTCCCTCAGCTCATTACATCTATCATGGACTTTGTGAGCTCAGTTGTTCGTGGGGGTAGAGCCAAGGATTGGTTCACTGGCGCCAATGCTACCGCCTTGATCTCTGCTGTTTTCGACTATATTCAGATGACCGATGATGATGTGTGTCCTTTTATTTAGCACCGTCCAGAGCACATCTAACTAATTATCCTTGTAGGAAGAGACTTGGGCTAATAACGCGAACGCTTTCGTGGCTCAAGAAGACGACGATCTGGCTCCCTACAGTGTCCGTGTCGCGGGACTGGACCTACTCACCGTATGCCCTTTTTTTTCCTTATTCCTATACAACTGCAATAAACGCCCAATTGCAGACCTTGATTGACAGGACGCCCGCTCAGACAATAGCAACTTGTTACGAGGTTATTCAAAAAGTTGTTTCGACTTCAGACCAGGCTCGTAGTTCTGGCAAGAAAGATTGGTCGGGTTAAATCTACTTATGAGTTGTGGTTGATAGGCTGACGTTTGTAATTCTAGGTGGAGATCGCTGGAAGCTGCTCTGACTGCTGTCGGCTCGCAAGCCGAGACTATCCAGGAATGCATCGACGATGAACAGGAATCTGGTCGTAGCAAACCCATCGACATTGAATCTCTGCTTACCAACGTTATCCCTACCATCCTCGGTCAATCTGGTGGGTGTACTCATATCATATCACAGTGCTTTTCATGACCTTGGGATATATTATACGTAGAGTTTCCTTTCCTTCAAGGCAGAGGCTTTGTCTTTGCGAGCCAGTATGCCAAGCTACTTCCGTTACAACTGGCGGGCCAGTATCTCGATGCTGCCATACATGTGATCGAGGCCAATGAAGCCAGCATTCCTATCAAGGTCTCTGCTGTGAAAGCAGTTCACAAGTATGCGTTCTTCACGCTCTCCCTTGGCTTATCCTGATATTTTACCTTCTATTCTCAAGCTTCTGTGTCGGCTCCGATGACAGTGCTCTTTCGCCGTTTATTCCTCGAATAGCGACAGATCTTGGACCTTTCCTTGCGGTCACCTCTGAGGATACCCTTTCAGCTTGTCCTGGAGACGCTTGCGGTGGTGCTTGATGTCGACAAGGGAAAATGGATGACAGCGGATCTGGCCAACTCACTGGTGGTCGCTACTCTGGAAGTTTGGTCCAAGAACAACAAAGGTATATTGCAAAAGTGCTGAGTTTCACCAAGGCTAACTAGACGTTCTGTGTGTATGTAGATCCCATCTTCCTATCTATCTTCCCAGACATCATCAATTCCCTCGCCGCGGCGGAAGCTCCTGGGATCTACGAGACGGTAGTCAAACACGCCCTACCACCTCTGTGCAACTCGATCTCGATCTCTGCAGCCACCTCTGACCAGTCCTACATTGCTGGATCAGCCATTGAGCTGGTCAGCAGTCTGGTTAAAGCGTCGACCGACGGATTGGGTGAAGGGTTTTTCCCACTTTTGGCACCCAACTTGTTCGAGTGTCTGAGCCAAGTTGAGGATAGAGATGTGCTCCAGAACGGTATCAGCTGCCTAACCCTTGTTGTACGCAAGGACTGTGGGCAGCTCCTGGCATGGCGGGATGAATCAGGTCAGAGTGGTCTCGAGCACGTCTTTGCGACTGGTAGCCAGAATTCTACAAGCCTGAAGACGAATCTGCGGGACTTACGATTGGAGAACTTATCATTCATCTTCTCCGCCGTGCTGGAGAGTCTGTCCTTCCTGTCTTACCGGAGCTCCTTCATGCGATGGTTACAAGGATGTTGACTGCAAAGACTGCTACATTTGTGCAGGTAAGCAAGCATTCCTTGACCTGTATCTGTCTCGTGTCGTCTAATAGAATGGTGTTATAGAGTCTAGTTGTCCCATTCGCTTTCCTAATCAACAGCCAGCGTGATACCTTACTCTCGCTGCTCGAAGAAATGAATATACAAGGCCGCACGGGATTAGATGTGTTCATTCAAACTTGGTGTGAGAACGCAGAGACGTTCCAAGGGTTCTGGCCCTCTCGCAGTAGCACGATGGCGCTGACGGCGCTGTTTGCTTCGGAGAGGCCTAGTTTGCGAGATCTGATGGTCAAAGGCGACATCATCCTCAAACCCGAAACTAAAAATGGTGAGCTGGCTCCCTGATACAGTCGATATCTATCCATCGCCGTTCTGAATCTGTTTTTTCGTGCTAGTCATTATGACACGTTCACGGACTAGGACCAGTGCGTGGGCGCCGCCCTGTGGCTTTTTATTATTACTTGGTGGCTCGAGACTAAACTTGTTGTTTGTTCTCCCTAACAGCTCCGACTGAATTTACGTCTGTTTCGTTCCCTGTTAAGGCTATCAAGATTTTGCTGCATGAGCTCCAGTCTGGGGGTGAGCCGGCGACTATGGGTAACACGCAGGATGGCGTTCAAGGTGTAGATAGCGACGATGAGGTGAGTGGCTAGGACGCCGCCTTTGCCTTTACCGCTAGCAACAGTACTTCGGGTTAATCGTTAATGGATGACAGGACGACGATTGGGCGGACACGGGAGGGAATGGCGAAACGTTGCAATTCCTTTCCGAACTTGTTGGACCCAAGGGGATGGCGTTTGACAATGACGATATTTTGGATGACAGTGATGATGAAGACTTGAAAGGCGATCCTATATCACAGATGGATATGCAGGTATGGTTTAGTGCGAAGCTTTTGGAATCTGGTACTAACTGACTGCGATAATCTCTCGCAGGGACATCTCGTCACGTTCTTCCGGGAATGCGCCGCACGCAATACAAACCAATTTTCGAGCATAGTTGATCAGTTGTCTGCGGAGGAGACGTTGGTGGTGCGCTCGATTGTGGAACAGTGAAGAGGTATAGATTGATATACATTTATGTAAGATAGAGAGCGAGAGAGTATCGACTGTGACTATGCTAAAAAAACACTCTTTGCCTATGTCCCATTCACTGACCGAGCCCCGTTTCTTGTATTCGAATGACCGTTATGCTAACCCCTTCTGCAGTGCCAAGCTACTTCCAGTACAACTCGATGCTGCGATACATGATGATCAAGGCCAATGAAGCACTAAGCTTTTTTTTACTTGGTGGCTCGAGACCAAACTTCTTGTTATTTGTTCTTAACAGCTCCGACTTGGCTCCGACTGACGTCTTGTTTCATTCCCTGTCGAGGCTATTAAGATTTCATGAGGAAAAGTTGATCAAGCAATCTCTCAGAAATTTGCCAAATAGAATTCCTGAGCTTTCTGCTATATCGTCCTCGATCCGACTTATACCGGGTTTATCTGAGGCTCTTAATCTAAGCAGACTCGGGGGAGGTGATGAGGTTGAGGAGCTCAAGAGCTGTAATTAGCAAGGAAGCCAGAAGTCGAGGTTGATGAGGAGTATGAAGTGGATGCGAGAAATTTTATGTATGACCAATATAAAGAAATCTTTCTTAATGTAAATTGATGGTATATGTGAATTACCCTCTTCTTGGGAAGAAAGCATGGGATTGTCCACTGCTCCATTGTATCATCCGCCTGAACGCCATCAACATCAACGACCACTGCAAAGCAGATTTACATTCTGCAATTGAAGTACTCCATCATTATCATCCTCGACATCCAGAACATCCGGCTCTGGCCATCTCCGCGAACTAATCATAGATGTCAAATCCGGAGGATATGATACCATATACAGCTCAAGATCAGTGAGCTTGGGAAAGACGACAGGTCGACCTTTAGTATAGATCATGGTTCGGAGAAGGGAATTTGAAGGATATCTACAACCTTCTTCCTCAAGGACCCGGAATGTCCTAACGGTAGGAAATGCGGCGAATATCGAAATAAAGTTCTCGGTGAAAACCCCTGGCGTTGTGTTACCGAGTTGAACGCCAGCATACAGCCCTAGAGTCAACGATGAAATTGCTGCCGACGAGCGATTCTGAAACGCAATCACGTCTCTAGCAAGGTCGTGAATATCCTGGGTAAGCCAACGAAGGGTCAGATCTTCAAGCAAGGGGATCGTGAGTCCTTGTAACGGGTTGGTAGGTATATCCCGAAAAGATACGTCCAAGATCCTCAATGCAGGAAGACATAGGGAGAAATTAGCATCGAATGATTCTGATGTATCCAGAGTGAGGTTGACTAGATTTTTAGCCTGAGCCAGGTCAAATCCGGTACTCCAGTGCCGTGAATTGATTATGAGCGAGGTCAATTGCTCAACTGGTAGCACCAATGATTTCAGCACGATGGCCATCTCCAGTTTCGCGAATGCTGACATGCTGTAGCCTGGGTGCCCCTTGGAATGCTTCAATATTGATATCCTGTGCTTCTTCACCCAGCGAGAAGATGATGAGAAAGACCTCCTCCAAAACAGGCAGTGAAGAGCATGGTAGACGGAAAAGAGGCAGGAGTGTCGTTCGAGATCCTATCAAGTCGATCAATCCGGATTTGTCGACGAAAAGATTCGAGAATGTAGTTAAGGAATTGAGTTGCTTGATGTGCAAGTGCATCACTGTGGTGGATGTTAAATATATCCAAATAGACGTCCAAGGGAAGACCCTGGCTTCGAACGATCCATTCCCTTATCCCCACCATATTTCCAAACTTCAAGAAGACCATCTCGTGCTTACGCAACGAAAGGCAGAATTTTGACCAGATTCGAGGGGTGGAATAAGCGGCCTTTCTCCAAGCCACACACACTCGAGAAATCACAGAAGCGTGGCGGATAATATCATAACTGGCGGTAAAGATGCCACTTTCAGGAAGACACGAGAGCTCGAGGATCTCGGAGAGAATCTCAGCTGGTGCTCGACGGATAGGGGAGAGAATGTTTCGGATAGAGTCGCGCTCCAAAAGCCTTTGCGTCTTTCTGACGCATCAAGCTCAGAGATCTGCTTTTCGAGGTCCTCTATGCGGGTTTCTGTTTCCGAGAGCTGGGTTCGGAGAAAAGATACGTCGCTGGATTCAAGCCATATTGGCCCTTCGATCCGAGGTTGGGAGAGATATTCAGCCATATGAGCAGAATTTTAGTGGATACAGAATAGATTAATTGGCCACGAAAAGAAAATAGATTGTGACGTTTGAGGCTTGAGTAGACAGGTGAGCGCTTATTCATAAGCGCCTTGACTCAACGACGTTGTTCCACATTCTCAGATCTCTCAGAAATGTCTTCCTTGTCGTCTGTCGTCTCTGACCTGGTGCGAGCCTCCATGGGAAACTCAGTATCTCCCTCAGTAACCGATGAAGACCTCGACAAGCATGTGCGGGATCTTCTGATACGGGACGCCAAGAAAAGGGCAGAACGTTATGGTCAGCAGGGAATTCGAGCTTATTTGGGCAGTCAAATGTATGTTTGCCAAGTTTCCATGCTATGGTCAAAGCCCAGCTTATCCTTCTTACCTAGTTCGGATAGCAATGCGCCCAAAGCGAACAAACGATTTCTGACTTCCGTGATTCGAAGTACAGACGAGCATAACAAGACGATACTCCGAGCTCAAGCGCTTTCGGCGGAAGAAATAAAGAAAGAAAGAAGAGAGCAGGAGATGAGGGATAGGCGTCTGAGGGCAGAAGAAGCGGTTGAGGCGGAAAAGATGCGACGTTCTGGCGGTAGCTCGAGACGCCGAAAAGTTGACGAGTCGGAGAGCTGGGACAGGTGGGATGGGACATCGTCGGATAGGAAAAGGAAGAAACGGAATTGGGAGACTTGGAGTCCAAATGAGGATGAGCATGATGAAGATGAGCATCATAAAAGCCGAAGAAGAAAGTCTGGAACCAGAAGATCAGGTCATAGACATCGAAGTCGCTCGCCTGCAGATTCACGTCACAAGAGCAACGGCGAGTCTTCCTCACATGTGTCTGACAGAGAAGATCGCCGCTCTCGTCCGAGGAAGCGACATGCGCTTTCATCTGATGATGAAGGTGAAGAACCATCTAGGAGACGCAGCCACTCTCCAATACTCCATTCCTCCCGTGACACTCGGCATGCTTCTCGCACTCACTCCTCTTCCACTCCCGCCGACCAAGATCACCGCTCTCGTCCGAGCAAGGATAGAAAAGATGCACTGAGGAAACGACATGCGCTCTCATCCGATGATGAAGACGAGTCTGACCATAACACTCGGCGTGCTTCTAGTAGCACCGCAATCGACCGTGAATGTGAGCTACGTAAAAAGCTCAAATCGAAATCCTCCTCCACCCGAGATACTCCCACTGTTCGTTCGCGGGACAAAGACAAGGACAGGGTCAGGGATGACGCTGCATCTCGTTCTCGTACTCAACGTTCACCATCCCCTCAACCCAAACATAAACGTCAAAAAACATCTCGCTCTCGCTCCCCCTCCTCTTCCCGCGAGTCCCTCATGTCCATCTCACGCTCTCCCACCCCAGGTCCCCGTCCCCCTCGATCAGACGCTCCTCCTCTTCCAGCTCCAGCACTCCCTTCCAAAATGGACAAATACTTTCACGAAAACTACGATCCCCGACTCGACGTCGCCCCTCTCTCCTCCGCACCCAAGGTCCCCGCCACCGGTCTCATCGATTCCGCCGAGTTTGAAGGCTGGGATGCCATGCTTGAATTGATACGTGCCAGGAGGGAGGATAAAGCTGAGAAGAAGAGGTTGGAGAGGATGGGGTTGAGTAAGGAGGAGATTAAGAAGACTATTTATGGGATTGAGAGTGGGATTGGACGAGTAGTAGCAGTGGTGTCGCTGATAGATGGTCTTCAGAGGGCGTGAGCATTATGGACATTCAATACAAGAAACGGGGCTCGGTTAGAGAATGGGATATGGGCAAAGAGGGTTTTAACGATAGTCTATCTTAAATGTACGTCAATCTGTATACAGCCATACTACTCCTTCACTGTCCCACAATCGAGCGCACCTCCAACATCTCCTCCAGACAACTGATCAACTATGCGCGCGGCGAGATGTCCTTGCGAGTTGCCTTCCGAGCTCGTGGGTTAAGTGCTTACTTTAATCTGCATACTAAAGTCGGATCGAGGACGATATATATTGAGCCACTGAAGAGAAATGAGAATCAACTTAAAACGTAAACCTAGCATACGCTAGGTTCGTATTTAAACGTCAAAGCTAGCGGAAAGCTCACGAATTCGATTTGAGAACCGTGAACGGTGAGACTGCTTCAATTCTTCCTCGTCCTTCCCTTTCCGAATCCCCCTCTTCCCAAATCGACCCAACTCTCACTCTCTATCCAATCAGGCAAATCATCCGGCTCCGGCGAACCAACATTGCTTGTATAAAAAATGCGTCTGGTACCTCCGGTTCGGACGCCAGTGCTATCCCCTGCGAAAGTAGAACTAGGCTCTAAAATTGTGATGGCTGCATCCGCATCCTGGAAGAAGGGATCTAGAGCAGTACTGCCTTGTTCAAGGTCTACTACGACCCGTGAAGGCTCAGGACTTTGAATTACATTTGGAATGTCGTGTCCCTGCTGGTCTCGTTCTTTGGCATGAACTTCAACTTGTGTGAGTAGGAAGGATCTGCCGTGTTTTTCAATAAAATCAAGCATAACAAACCTCACAAATTTCAGAAACACATATGCATATGTACGAACTCACACAAAAGACCAAAACGTTGCAAGCAACCCACAAGCTGTAATGAGCTTCGAGTTGGATTTATACCCTCCAACAGCACTAACCATGCCTAGGACGAACACAATGGTATTTGACGACCAACCTGCCATTGTGAGCCGGTTCTACTCTCAGTAGAGTGACTAGCAGCAATAACCTGCATTGATAAGTTTGAGGACGATCTGAGCTAAACGAGCGGCGAATTAAGAGGACAGCTTGATACTGTTCAGTGTCGCTGTTCGGAGACGCGTTCTGCGCACCGTGATGAAGCCTTCTAATCCGTGCTGAGCTGTAGCAGTCGCTGCGTATGTACGACAGTAATCAGTACGATTTCAATCGTACCGCCACACGCGGACTACGGCTAAGCTACAGCCTACCAAACATTCGACGATTGCAGATCTTGGCATAAGGTACGAAGCTCTTTCTGAGTCCCTAGAACCCAGCGAAACTAAGCTCGACTATGTGTAAACAAGATCCTCGAGAATGAAGATTCAAACTTCAAGAAAAGAACGTAGATTGAACGTAGAACTTCACAACCCCCTGAAACGCGCTTGTTAACATACCTTCCGCAACAACAACGGTCGTGGTAGTACAGAGTACGAGTACTGTACTGGAAATACACCGGTTCTACCGCCGATGTTCTGCGAGGTCCCAGTCGGGATACTTATCCCACCAAAATAGGCTCTAGGTTCTAGGCTAGCAGCTCTTGGCGTGGTCATGATTGTTGCTGCAATTGTTGCCAAGAACGGGTGGTATGGCTGGTGCGACTCAGATCTCAGAGCTTTGGCTCTAAGTATCATGATTCATGACAGATAAAGTTGGTTGTACACAACTCTCCTCTAGGTACGTGCCAGAAAGCTTTGGGTGAGCATCGTGCTACTATGGCTCTGTTACCGAACCATTACATTCCAGGATCCAATTACCCAGGTACTATCTAGTAGTATCCATGGCGCTCAAGGTCGTGGGACTTGTACTGGACCTCACGATGTCGACACACAGAGGATCAAAGAAAATTTGGTACTATAGGACCCGCCCTTAACTTCTCCGAGGTTAATTAAAGTTGAGCGACATTATCAATTATCCCTGGAAATTCGAACGTTTTGGTCCCGGTCATGGTATAGAAGAGCGACATATCGTCAGACAAGGAAAGTATCCCAGGAAACTATTGGGAATGAAGCAATATCCTTTCAAATTTAAAGCTTACCTACGACGTATTGCTAGCGCTGCCAGATACAGCACTGAGCAGCAAGTCCTACAGAGTGGTAGCTCCTGTTACTGCTGCCAGTACTGCATTCAAGCTCGCCGCAGGGAGGAGCAACTGTGATATCACCAACCATACACTGTCCCTCGTACTATAAGTGGGCCTTTGTCCGAGCGAGAAGATTATTGCGCATTCACAGTTGTTGATCTAGACCTACTTGTCATATCATGCATTTCCAATGAGAATTGTATCTCTGAACGCTGGCTCGGAGATAGAGGAGTGTAAGGATATAAAAGGGGAAACTTCCATATGCATCATCAAGTTGTTCAAGTCCGAGTAAACTTACTGCGCATCCATTACAGCCCATCTTCTCATAGAGCTCAGTCGGGTGGCGGTGTAAGCGCTCTCGCGCTTACGACTCAACGTACCCGCATACCCGCACTCGGCATACCCGACCTCCGGCATCCGGCACTACTTATAGCTCCCTTCCATACATTACATACGCTAGTCGTTTCTTACCTTCGACTACCATCATCTCCCTATCGTACGATACCTCTCTTCTGCTGTAGACTTTGTCAATACAGCGTGTGCTTATCAAGTTGTCCGATTGTGAGTGTCGTCGTATACACGACGTTTACAGGCGGTTCTTCAATTTGTTACAGACTCTATTCGGCAACGTCCTGAATGATGAACTCTTCCGAGTCGGCACCAAGTGCAGCTATCCAACAAATATGTACTCAACTTATCTGCCTGCCGTCCCTCCGATTCCAGATCCACAAGAGATCTCCTAGTCCTAGTCCTAGTACTAGTACTTACTGGTAAAAGGTACATATGCATATAGTACAGCGCAATTCAATGCAATCCATCCGTACGTCCGCCCGGCAACAGTTCAATCTGACATAACATAGGCTTGTGGCAGGTTGAACCATATGTTCGACAAAGCTGTTAGACTAGACATAGGCTAGACGTAGATTTAATGATCTGCGTAGTATCCTCCGACTCGGATCACTGCAGTTTTCACATTCATTGTCAACGCTCACACCTGTAGGTAATAGCAGCCGGGCTCACAGCCGCCGCATAGACACGAAGAAGGTAATACATATTGCAAGTAGCGCTGCCCAGTCTAACAAAAATCCCCCACTCGGCCTAAATCTTCCCCTTCATTGAATTCATAGAATGACAGTCCCGCCGAGATAGATCCAAGTACATACAATATTTCTAGGGAGGGTATATATCGCTCAACCCTTTGCTACAACCTCGAGCTCCAACTTGGAGCAATGAAGTCGGGGGCTATCAGCATAGGGTCGGGCTTGAAGGACATCTTGAAGGAGGTTTCATCCGCTCCGTGTTAGCGCTGGCAATAAGAAAGGGAAATAGGCGCACGAGGGCTCGAAGCTCCGAAGGGCTCTACTTCTTTCAAGTATCATCCTCGTGTCCACCTGACTGATCCATCTTGACTCAGTAACACGAAAAAAACGAAAAAAAAAAAAAAAAAAAAAAAAAAAAACAAGAATTCACTGCACCGTTACAAAGACTCGGTTTCGGGGAACGTGTAAAACATGTTTTTCTTCGAAGTTTCAAGTTACACCGTAAATTGTTCAGGCTCATTGACACTCCTGAGTACATTTACATGGCAGGTTAAGCATGAGGCGTCCTTCAGACACGGAGAACTAAGAAAAGTTGGTTGTGAGTTAAATTCCTATCTTGACGACACTGAGGGGCAAAGAGAGAATAGAAAATACACCAGCTAAACGTGTTGGATAATTATTCGAGAATTCGGAATGTCTGTATATACTTACTCGTGTAAAGCGGCAAGCAACGAGGAAGAAGCATGAGAGATTCATAGACTAATTACTACGTACCTTTCAATCCCTCAGATTCCCAGTGGACCTCGAAGATACACGTGTAGACCTGCAGGCTGCAGAAATCTAAACAATGGCCGTTATTTACTTCCACTTCCATTTCCCATGAAGCTTGATATATAGGTACCATCTCACGTGAACAGAAAACGTTGTATACAGACGTTTAGTGGCTCCACTGTGTTGGGCGAACACTTGCGAGTTAAATAAAACTTGAGCTCAGCGTTCTTTACGACGGCGTGTTTCTTCTGACGGTCAATTCGACTCGGGGTCGGCTTTCTACTAAAGCCTAGTGCCACTGATGTGATGAAGTCCCAGGTATCTATGCACCATCTTCGACTCGTTACTGTAAATGCGTATCTAGAGCCTGAGATTGGGTCTTTCAAATGGAAGAGTTACAATTGGCATATTGAGTAAGCTTATTGCATTCCTTAAGTTGGACATCAATACAGTGCAAATAGATCACCGAGAGGCAACTTGAACGAATGGATACAAGGCAATGTCGATAGGATAGGCGTTCTGCCCAAGTACAAGAAGCTCTTTAGGTAGCAATTTGATTAGTTAGTGTGAAAGGTATTTACCGAAGGAGTCTTCAGTCTTGACAGTGTTCGGTTACTTGCAGATTGAGACAGCTCGCGCCGGACGGCGTTCCATGGGGTTTACCGTTTGCGTTTGGTATTCGATGGAGAGATCCCAGTGTATACAATGTGCACTGTATCTTGACGTGAATTGTCCATTCAAATTCCGTCGATTAGGTTTTTGAACGCTCGTTCGTGGGAGTGGTACTGATAGAGCTATGCGCCACATGGGCATACTTGGGCATAAATAATGATAATGAAAACGAGCGTGTATTCTTGCTACTATCAGCGGACAGTGGAACAGATCGTAGTACTAGTGTAGCTCACCTTGGCCGCCTCCTATCATGATTCGAGTATGCTCTTTCGAATGAAGCTAGCCTCGGCTGCATTCAAGTTGAAAGGGACAATATCATGCATTGGGTCTCGACCGCCAACTAGCCTAGTAGTAGTCCCATCATTGGCGATGATGACGGGGTCCAGTGACAGTGATACTACAGGTTGAAGTGGTGGATGGTGTAGTGTGGTAAGCGCTAGTAGTGCACTAGTAGACGACTTTAGAACAATGCATTGAAGATATATCTGATATCATTGAGATGAGGTGGTTGGAGACATTTGCTTGAAATAACTTTCGCGATACCTGGGGGAGATAGAGCGTACCAAAAGGTACTTTGAATTTCGAGAGGCCGCAAGGCTGTTTGAATTCCGTGGGTAATCGATTTCGATTTCATTGAGGACCTTCGGACAAGCTTCGGAGGGCGGCCTAATAGTAAGGGACTGTGAATCTTGGACTATTTTCTGACAAGGTTAGAGTCTGTGAGGTGAATGTGGCATGAGCTCCCATGGTTTTTTATACAAAGTATGTATATATGTTTTCCTTGACTGGATTTGACTCGTTAAGTTCAGAAGCCACATGCCGATTACCGGCAAGATTTCATGGAACAGAGGGTCGAGTCATGGCGCTGCATTGACAAGGAGACCCGCGATTCCGAGTAGTACGTTGTCGACCGTCAAAGAGCCTGAGAGAGGCGGAGGTGTCTGTATCCCATGGAGCTTTGACCCTCGCCTCGAGGAGCACAAATACAGGCTTGGAACCAACCCGTATCCGAAATCATCGTCTTTCGTACATCCAGTCAGCCAATCAGATTAATTTCGGCATCCGACTACTCTTGCCCTTATAGACCGAAGGGTTGGGTTGGGGTGCATTTGGTGAGCACCAAAAGAAGGCGTTTAGGCCATCCGGTGGAACGAATCTCGAAATCACTTCGAGACGCTGTCAAATCCTGATAGGGTAGGATATGGATAGGAATTCAAACGGAGTCAGCGCCAATGCAGACAATGTTTATGATATCACAATCATTTTGATCCTGGGCAAAGCTGTTCATAGAGTCAGAGACAAGTCATTCCAAACGGAGCTCAGTAAATGACTTATGTCGAGGTAAAACCACTTTAGGAAAACATAACGTTTATTCTCGGTCTCGGAGAGAGGTCTTCTGACAGAACAAGGAGATTCGAAACCTAACCGGACGGAGGATAGCCCTCACATCAACAGACAGCACAAAAGCTTTGCGGCGTATACGGACGGACCTGAGCAGATTGCGGTCTGTACTGTTAGATACCGTCGGTCCGCGTTGTGCGCTCGTATTGTGTCCTCGTATTGTCGTTGGACAATGCAATGCAAGTCCAGGGTTTCAGACGAGGATTCTGAGTACCAAAGCAATGCAGTTTTACCATGGAGATTGAGGCTTCTAAACACACTGTAGAACACGCATCTCGCGTTTCCCGACCAGAAATAGACATAGATGGAATTTTTCGAGCTCCAGGAAACGACTGTCGACGAATCATGGCCGAGGAATGCGGATGCGGAAAGAAAGAACCGAAACAATGGAATGTCGCAGGCTCACGATGATCGAGGCGGCGACTTTTTTTGTATTAGAAATTCTTTTTTCTTTTGTTAGATCCCAAATCGGGAGCGCATACAAGATGAGTCTTTTCAATGAACGTATACGCTATAAATACGGCTCACAGCTTGTGAGGATGCCCCCGCTTGGTCGATTGGGCTTGGGCTCTTCTTCTACTACAACAAGCTGTACTTCCACTATGGGCTTTTTCCGCTTCTTCGATTTGTATAACCAGGTTCGTCGTATCCTATCTACAGCTTTCAACTCGCTAATGCTCTCGTTCCAGCCCACCTCTGAACACAATGTCTCTTTTGACCTAACGATCTCACATCCTGTCCAATCTAAATCTATCCTTCCCACTACTCCCCAGCAATCCTACTGCTACGCTTCACGAATACCGCCAGAAATCATTCTGCTCATCTTGGAAAGTGCCTATGACGATGAAGATGTTGAATCGAATAACAACAAAGGCATGCTCAGATCTTTTGCGCTAGTCTGTAGAGATTGGGCTCTACCTGCTCAGAAGCTACTCTTCCGGCATGCGTCTCTGAACTCGCTCGCAGATTATCTCGCTTTCTCGAGTGCGACTAACCGATCCACGGAGCGAGGCCGCGTACTCGGTGACGCTGTTCGCAGCATGCGTGCATCACTCGATCCCAATCAGCCTTCCAGCCTTTCCCAGCTTTCCTTTGCCCATGCCGTTACCCTCTGCCCAAATCTACACGCGTTGGATATCAGCTTATACGGCTGTGTTTCTCCAGGCAATGATATTGTCGGGTCACCGGATACGTTGCGTATGCGGCGGCCTGCACCGTCATTTGACGAGGCTGCGCTTGCGCTTCTCAAGTCTGGACCGAGGATTTCTACGTTGCGATTCAGCAATTGGTCAGAGAACCGTCAGTCTATTACACAGTTGCTCAGCGTGTGGACCACGCTCACGACTCTCGTCATTGGTGGCACTGCCCCAGAGCTTCCATCTCCCGTATCGGAACCCTTCCCTTGCGCCCTCCAGGAGCTTGGAATCAACTTTCAAACATGCCCATCGGTTGATTTCTTTCGTTGGCTCTTACACAACTCTATGGACACCCTTTGTGCCCTCGAGGTGGAACGAGAGCCTTCTTCTCCAGATGTTCTCCTCTACCTTATCGACACGCATTGCGCCACCCTTCAGTCACTCTCTCTACCGACATGTACTCGTGCCACAGCACGTGTAATAGAAAAGTGTACGAGGTTGCACGGGTTTAGCGTCGAGGATGGTGGTTCGTTTCCTTTAGCGCTGAAGAAACTCTCGTCTCGGGTTGGACATGTAGGGTTTGGTCTAAACAAGGAAATGTCGATGCAGAGTGTTCTGGAAGCGGTTAAAGCGAATGAGTCCCTGCAGGCTGTGACCGTCAACCTTTGGAATGACGGTAAGCTTCATCGACAGCTACCTTCTTTAAAGATGGCATGCGCTCTCCGTGGTATTGATTTAAGGATCACTCACGACATTAGAGCTTTCCGAGGTATTGTGGTACGTTGACTTTGTTTCTTCTCATGTTCGACGGAACTAATTTTTGGTTTGCAGCGAGGCAAGCACATGGCTCAGAAGTAACACTCCCCTATCCTACAACTTACTTTAACGACTCATCGCTACGCCTGTTATGATGCCTCTTCTGCGATTTAGTCGTGGAAGATGCCCAGTACTGTATCATAAAGCTCGACACGACTCCCTCCCGTCTGCCATAACACATGTCTCACTGTATCATACATACTGTTCCCTGTTCCTCCTGTGCGCGGCCTGTGCGCAGCATCATTATTTGTCTTTTTTTTCACTTCATCTCGTTTGACATTGGACATTCCTTTTGTTCGTGGACTGCACCCGCTCGCATCACATACTATCTATACAACAATTTCAAGTAACATACCATACCTCATACCGAATTACTACATACCTACTTCCACATATCTATTATCTTAAAGTTAAGCTTTCGGGGAAGCATTCCTTCCTTACTTACATACCACATAGCCTTTAGTACTTTACCCAAGCGGATAACTATTTTTTGTTCAACCATTTTGAACTCACTGCCTTGTTCAATGTCTTGTCCTCGGGTTTCCGTTATGTTCCTCGAAGCCCGCGATGGCTAAAGTGCTACAATTATAGCTGCTTGCAAAGTGATAGGGCCATCGCAAACTCCTACATACGCAGAGGATTTACGTATGCAACAATTTACTGTAACTTGAAGCTTTCTGTGCATTCAGTTGGTCAGGAGAATTATGAAGGAGTTCATCGTTGCAAATCGGCTGTAGATAGGTGATTTAATTAAATGGTTTAATTTTAAATAAATGAACAATACAATAATACAAATTGGGCAGATTAGGGTTAGGGTTAGCGCGCCGAACCGGCAAAGAAAAGAGCCCACCCAGCCAGAGTGGCCGATGTGGGACAGGGAAATATTTAGACGGTGCATAAGCCTGAGCCTATACAAGCCGCAGACACCCTTTGTATGGACAAGGTCGCCGTGCTATGAAGGATCTCCACGGCCCACAAACCCGGGTACGTGAAGGGGCCTGTGCCATCAAGGTAAGTATGAGTTGTTCTGATGCTCGAGCCTCCAATTTATAGTCGAGGGATGCGCACGGACCATGTCGATCACGTTCTATTGGCACCATTCTCGCGTACTAATAGCGCTTGGGAGCCAGATCTAACATTCAACCATGACGAGCAAGGCAAGTTGGCAGGCGACATTGAATGAGCTGATTGCTGGTAGCTTTTGGAGGTGCGGCCCAGGTTCTCGTCGGGCATCCATTGGATACGGTCAAGACTCGTGCACAGATTGCTCCCAGTAAGTAAGAAGCTTGCCTGCAATCTTATGGAGATACTGACTTTCGTACAGAGGGAATGTTTGTGAGGATCCAAAAGTCAGAGAACACAAGTCCTCAACCTGAATCTTTATCCATCTAGAAAGGCCCGATGGATATAATAGCTCAAACCGTCAGGAAGGAGGGATTCTTCGCATTGTACAAAGGTATGTTCAACGAGCTCGCTCCAGTGTAGAATCACGGTGTAAGTATTTCTCTGCAGGAATGGCCAGTCCTCTTCTCGGTATAGCAGGAGTCAACTCGTTACTTTTCGCGTCTTATGGCGTTTCAAAAAGGATCGTATCACCCTATGGTCAGCTGTCATTACCTGAGACATCTCTAGCCGGTGGCATGGCTGGAGCAGCGAACGCTATTCTTTCTAGTCCGGGTGCGTATCCTTTGCAATTCGTTTCCAGTCCTTACTTATCTTCTATTCCTACAGTGGAAATGTTCAAGGTTCGAATGCAGGGACAGTACGGAGGAGCTCAAGATAAACGGTTACGTGTTCTGGCTAGAGAGATGTGGAGTCAATGGGGATTTAGGAAGGGTGTTATGCGTGGTTACTGGGTGAGTTATCGCGAATCGATACGCAAGATGCTACTAAAAACGTATCCTCTAGGTCACCGTAGCTCGAGAAATTCCTGCATATGCTGCGTACGTTCCCATATCCCCTACTTCATCCATCTTATTCATCGACTGCCAGATTCTACACCGGTAAGTAATGAAAGGCAACGAATATCGCACTTGATTCCATCGTTCTTGCAGCATACGAATTCTCCAAACGCAAATTCACCTCTATATATGGAACTCAACTACCTGTGTGGGCTTTATTAGCTAGCGGATCGACAGGCGGGGTAAGTGTTGTAATTGACTGCCATGATACACGAATGACGATCGCTGTGTGACAGATTGCCTACTGGTTACCTTGTTATCCTATAGGTATCTTCGTCCGTTGTTATGATTATCTCTGGCTCTGACGCTGTTATGCTCCTAGACGTTATCAAGTCTCGCATCCAGCTTCGTGAAACTCCGCCTACGGGTACTCCGATACAGTATATCGCTCGTGAAGCTAGGGCGGTTATAGCTGAGTCTGGAGTGTTAGTTTATGCTTTGTCTTATCTTGCGCGTATACTGAGAGCCCTTCGACATTTAGGAGAGGACTTTTCAATGGGCTAACACCATCCTGTAAGTCATCACATTATATTGGCCTGGCTTATGCTTACCCTTGCACCCTTGCACCCTTGCACCCTTGCCTGCGTTGTATCTATTGCAGTAATACGAAGGTACGCTTGTTGCATATCTCTTACTGCGGCGATAGTAACATTATTATTACAGTATACCCGCTGCTGCGAGTACGTTTGCTGCATTCGAGATAGTTCGAGGTTTGCGTTTATTTTTGTAGGCTTCTTGTGGCTTACTGACCTTGCTTTCCAGAATACCTCGCCGAATTTACAGGCGTTTGAAGCATCACTTTTAGACTCGGAGATGCTGAGAAGAGCTAGGTTCAGGCCCAGGGATGTAATTTAGATTCATGAACTCGACGGGGATTAAGAACGGGTGTAATGTGCCTCTAGATACTTTGTGTATCATTGACTGTAACCTCGCCCATGAAGTTCAAGTTACATTAAAGCTTGCTCTTCTCTTTCGACTTCATTTCCAGATGTTTGATCCAACTGAATCTCTCCGTCGGAAATGATTCTTTCCGCGGTTCTAAGCGATAAGAAAGGAAGAAAGAACGTTGTTAGTTCGTCGAATAATCAAAATCGATGGGCGCACTCCAAACATGACCACCGTCTATCGCCGGATTACTGATAATAACCACATCGCTCCTTGGTAAGTCTGGAGAGATTCGTAAAAAGAGATTTGAGCCACAGTTTGAGCAGAAGTGTCTGCTTAAAGGCTTTCCAGTCTTGGTATTGGTGTCTTGGTACCGCTTTAACACGTCTTGGCCCGCTGTTATCGTGAAGGCCTGGATTATGATACCGCAGGCACATCATCAGTTCGAGGGATTGTGAAATTTGGAAGGTGAATTCGATAGTAGCGAAGACATGATCGTGGCATAATTGCAATGAATGGACGAATGTAAGGTAGTCCATATCAGCAAAAGAATGAAAGAAACCAAAGAAACCATCACATACCTCTTCCTTAAACCAAACATTCGTCATAAACGCAGACCCACTCGCTTTCTTGCAATTGTCGCAATGGCAAACGAGATAATGGAATGGTTCTCCTTTGATTGTAAACCGAACTGACCTGCAGAGGCAGGAGCCATCTCGGATTGTGTCGTTAACAGTGGTCATGATGGCTGAATCGTTCAACGTTAACGTTCAGGTTGAATTGAAGGTTACCGAAGACCGGCTCCGGCAAGGTCTTGAGCCGGCGGCCGAGATTGGGGAGATCCACGTGCGCTGAGAGAACTAGCTTTGACCTCGCGACGCGTCTAGTGCCTAGTTACTTCGTAATTGCATCTCCGATTCAGAAACTAACTTCAACTGGTGCAAGGAAGAGAAATTTGAATGTAGACCAGATTACTTCTCTTGCTATTACATTGTAAGCTCATTGGCAAGAGTTTTTTGCAACTAATGCTTCGTCAATATGATTTGATACAGCTTGCACAACAGTGGGCAAACAGTGAGACATTTCTAAGGCTGTAGGGAAGGAAGTATCGAAGCTCACTTTCTATTAATAAAAAGTACGAGCTCAAAGTTCAATTACCTATCTTGAACCATCGTATCCAGATGCCTAGCAAGCTCTTGGAAAAGAAGCAGCGGGTCCCATGTTTACTCCAAATTTTCAAAAATTACGACGCTGATACTAAGTAATTCGAATGCAGGGATCTGGCGGACCGGCCATCTCTGATAATGAACTGTTGGAGCTACCCATTCCAACCGCCCAATGTTTTCCGAATCCCAAATCCTTGACACAATCTTCACTAGAAAGTCGCTAGATTTCCGGCCTCCTACGACAAGGGACAATCTTCAGGCCATCCATCAATCTGCCCTCTGAGGAACTCCCAATTCGCATTCAGATTGTCCCATTTTAGGTATTCGCCTGCACAATAAATTTAAGAGTGAGTAATTTGAATTGGCGGAAAAAAGAGGACTCACTTTGAGGCATAATCAACCATTCTAAGTTGAGCAAATTAGCCATTCCGCAGGGACGTAGAAAGTGATTTGGAAGAAACATAAACGGGCCATCACCGGGGATTTTTTCCCCGGTGGATGGAGTCGTAGCAGCTGAGGATAATAGCTGTAGAAGATTTTTGTGCGACTCCATTTCCCGAGACAAGTTTTTCACTCATTGCATTGGCTGGGGCAAATGTCGTGAGATCAGATTTGGTTAGTGGCGACGGAATTTTCTCCTCGAGGATGTACAGCTTGTGGCCCATATCAATACTGGAAGAAGAAAAAAAGAAAGAGATGGACTCACCATCGGGTACTTTAGAACACTCTTATCACTCGGTGCCATCATAACAAAGGCCTGGTGATACCGCAATCAAGATAAAGAACAACTAGTGCACGAAATTTCCTTACCACATATGCGGGAGTATTATCAGCTGGAAAGGATTTACGAGAGAAGGCATAGACGCGTGCATAGTTATTAAGAGATGTAAAGACATCTTCATAAGTAATCCCAGAAGCTGATGGTTCCATCTTCACTACGATCCAGTCTTTCTTGTTATTGCGCGGAGCTGCCTAATGAAGATATAGAGATACCGTCAAAATTGCGTTCGCGGTAAGAGAAAAAAGCCCACTTCTTATTTGTCATTCTTGGGAGGAAATTGATACCCTAGATGATAGTCAGTGGGAAGGACCAGAATCAGTCACCAGATAGTGGAAGTCTGTTTGGCTTTCATGTTGCTTTCATGAGGGATATTATAGTTCATGGGCAAGGCTCTGGTGACCATCAGTCCAATGAAAAAGAATAAAGAGCAAGTAGATTAGGTGAAGGAATCATGAATATCCGAATCGCTATCAGAGATTAGCTCTGAACGGGGGCAAGGCGATAAAGCAGAGGTTTTTATACAAGAGCAGTTTGAAATTCTTATACCACCCATGGGCCACAAGACCCCAGTTCACTTAGCCTAACAGCCATTGGCTGTATTTGAACCAATTTGAACGAATTGTGGATTAAATCAGCTGGTTTATTCGAACTAGGTAAAGTAGCTCAGCGCGTACCTTGGTGGTACTATATGTCCAGTTGCAGTACCAGGTAACAAACACGCTTCCCGAGAGCACGGAACCTACATAAACTGAGACCTCAATGTCACCCCGCTCGAATTGTTACCAGTTCCTTGGCCATGAGAGGAAGGACGAATCGGCGCCAGACTCGTTTCGGGAATTGAGAACGGAAGGAATACAACGCACAGAAGAAGGAAGTAACGAGTATTGGAATACTGAATGCCTCCCAACGGCCGCTTCTTATACTACTCAAGCGGGTCGAGGTGATGAGAGGTACCAGCGCGTGTTGAAAAAGTTCTTTCGTTCTGCATATGTCGACTCTCGAGAAGATAATAACGCGAATAGAATAATACGCATTCCGACGGACACATTGACACCAATACCTGGGCCTTTTGAAAAGTAAACTGGAGATAGTCGAGCGAAAAATTTTGACCCGCAATTGCAACAGAAGTATCTGTTCAAAGAATTTCGGAGCTTGCCAGTGGTACAGTATGTCCGTGTATTCCTTCAACACCTTGGCACGCTGTCGCCTGCATGAAGAGCGGTACTGCAAATAGTATCAGTATTTCCAATGACGGATTGGAGCAAGGAAAGCGGTAACCGTGTGCATCACTCACGGAATCTTGATACTGCACCATAGTCTCGGGTTATGTCGCTAGCAAGAGCGAATACCAGCTTTGACTTTCGCGTTTTCGGACCCGGGCCGAGCAGGTCAACTCGCCTGTCCGACTTGCTTAACTTTCATGTCGCATTTTGGTCGGCGGTTCACGATTCTAGATCTATACTATTTTTCTGAGAGATGATACCTTAGGCCGACTAGGTTTGCGCTACTCACCACAGGCAATGAAGTTTGATATTGCTGAGCAAGTTCGAGGATTTGGACTGGAGGGCTTGCACGACTTATTCTCGCTGTCGAAACGTTTTATCTTGGCATGACGGGACTTACGCCGTACGGTGTCTGATCATTGACGGAATCCTCACTCATCTCCTCTTAACTCTTGGCAGGTTTATCTTTCATCCATCGTCTTCACGATCCACTACCATCTATGCTCATCTATTCCCTTCCATTCCTTTTCTTGTTCAAATATCTATCCTCTGTAGAATGTGTTAGCGTCCATTTCCCAGAGGATCCTCCGCAAAATGCTACGTTAAATATCGTAAAAGACAACTTTTTGGGAGTCTCCTACGAGTTATCTTCCTTCGATACCCTTTGTGCGTCTTCCTTTCCTAGTTGAACACTCTACACGACCTTACCTGCCTTTTTTCTAGGGGGAAAAACTACGGATGCCGTCCCCGGAGCAATACAGAACTACATGCGCAACCTGAACATGCGGACCACAAATCCACTGCGAATACGAGTTGGAGGAAATGCTATGGATGGGTCGACCTATGTTGCTAACATGACAGACCAAATGCTCAACCTCACAGACCCAGATGCATACTTCAATGATCAGCCTGCAGACTTTGGACCAGTCCTCTTCGACGTGATGAATACGATGGCGGAAAAGGCCGGGGAGATGCAGTTCATTATCGGTTTGAGCATGAGGGACCCTGCAGACGACTCCAACGTGGTAGAGCTTGCGCAGGCAGCTGAGAATAAACTTGGCGCTCGTTTGGACGCGATGCTACTTGGTAATGTAAATGCTTTATCTATTATTCCTCCTCCCCAAGTCTCATTTTTCTTCAGGAACCTGACCTATACGCTGGGCATGGCAATAGAGATGCGTACAACATTACAGCTTATGTTCGTTCATTCTTCTCCCCCATCGCGAAACCTACTGAGGCAGGATGCAGATACCCGAGGTCGCTAAAATCATGCAAGACCTGCGAAACCAAAACCTTCTTAATAATCCTATCCTCGGTGGTCCTACAGTCTGTTGTGATTGGTCAGGATTGCTTTTAATCGGCCTGCTACGTCGGCGTGTCTGATTTCAATATAAAAGGTCATTGGATGATGTTCTTACTGCTGGATTAAAGGACGACGGATACAAATATTATACGTGAGTTCTCACTCTGACCCACGACACTTACACCTTTCCTTGACCGACGATGGTCTTAGCCTTCAACATTACCCCTATAGTATCTGCTCTGGAGCTAACGCGCAGAACACAAATATTTCGTATTATTTGTCTCATACGAATGGTAAGCGTTGTCTTTGAACCGAATATACGACTTTTTCACCTACCTCAGTCAATACTTTTGGAAGCTTCAATCAAGATGGCATCAGTCTCGCAAAATCCATGGATGTACCGGTACTTTTAACAGAACTTAATTCCGTCAGCTGTGGTGGAAGTAACGTTTCAAACACAGTAAGCGTAACTTCCTTTCCCTGTAAATGCTTCATTTCTTATCTTATTCAAATTGGATCTAGTTCGCGGCCACTCTTTGGCTAATCGACGCCGGGCTGCAATCCGCTGCTCAAAACTTCACTGCGGTCTACATCCACACTCGGGGTGCGTACTGTTTTATCAGATTAATCAAGAGCTCCTACCGACTGATATGAGCAGAATATGGCGTAACATATAATCTTTTCGACCCACCTTCCTCAAACGACTCTCTGGCACCAGATTGGAGAACTGGATCTACCTATTACGCCGCTCTGTTCCTATCAGAAGTCATATCATCGTTGGGAAACGTAGTCGCCGACCTTAACGTCAACAGCTCCATCAGCTCACCCGAAGCTACGGTTGCCGCGTATGGACTCTGGGCCAACACCTCCGGAAGCCCCCGCGACAGACTCGTCCTACTCAATTTTGGTACCAATACTACTGCTACTACGCAATCCTTCGACATCCCTGCTACATCGACACCGATACAATACCGCCTCCTTATTGCTCCGTCGGTATGGGAAACGAGTAATATCACCTGGGCTGGACAGACGATAACTCAAAATGGGACTTTGAACGGGACACAGGAGACGCTTACTTTGGAGTGTTCAGGTGGGTGTACGATTGAGGTTCCAGGACCGGGAGCTGCGTTGGTGTTGTTTGGGGATCAGAGCGCGCTTTATGAGGATCCAGAGACAGCGAGTGCAGAGTCGAAGCAGACGAGTTCCGGGTCGAGGGTGATAGCTGCCACTTTCGTAGTACCAGCGGTTATTGGTGCAGGAGCTATGTTAGGACTTCAGATCTAGACAACCTTTCGTTTGCCAATGACGTGCGCGAGAAATATATGATCTTTGCATAAGAAACTTTTACGACACTACACCGTTGGATACTGACACAATCGACGCCCCACTGGCAAAGTTTATGTTTCCCTCAATGGGCGCATTCTTTTCCAGCTTCCCCTTCACACTATCCATGTGTATCTTAACGAGTCCAGGGCATTCTGATTGTGCGCTGGTACATCCATGCAATCCCCTGCTTTGTGTCACGATAATATCGAAATGAACATAGATTGCGGTGCTAACAGTACTCCAGTAGCAGTTTTCCTTAGCGAAGGTGTATGTGGGCTTGTGTAGCTCGAGCTTCTGTATGACGCCAGGCATTTTCATCAATTTTTGGACTGATTTCACTGCCATGGCTCGCTGGGCTTTAGTGCATGCTGGCACATCCGCTGCAAGTTGCAGGCCCGTCCTTTCAATTTCGCTAGGGTTTAAGAAGGTGATTGTGACCTGCGAGGGCTTTATGAGCTTATTAGCTCTCGTCTCTAGCACGGCGGGCTGGTCAATGTCTGTCTGTGGAAATGTTAGTGAGGGTAAGTCATCTGAGCATGCCACTCACTTCGAGGGGTACCGCACACACGATACGTATAACGGAGGCTAGAGAGAGGAGCATAGTGGCAGAAAGGTGGTTGAAATGCATGTTGAGCTGGCCGATATATCACTGGCACTTGGTTTAGATCGGAGCAAGATCATCAGCTACGTGAAGTCGATTGAAGAATGAAAGTGTAAATTTACCTTAAAATAACGCGCTCTTGAACCAGCAAGGCGACGACAACTCGATCAACAGGTTAAAGGGACATTCTCGCAGTACTTGTATTTATGCTTGCCTCCTTTTTTCTATATATTCTGCCTATCTAGTATCTCGGCAGGATGTTTTTATATTTTTCCAAAACATAAAATCAGCGGAAGCATTCTTGCACATTTCTTCTCATAGTGATGAGGTTGTAGGTTGTTTCTCGTTTACGGCTCTGCTCTGTAGTATGTACTTACGGGCTCAGAAAAAAAACCATAGTCTCGAGGATTAAGACTATCAGACTATCGATACATGTTCTAGGTATGGTGAGATCTATGAATTCAATGAAGTTTACCTCCGTCGTACCTAATTCAATCTTCCTGCCGAGGCTAAGCACTCAAAGTAGAGCTACAATAGGTCAATGCAAGTCAATGCGTCCCAGGGAAAACGCTCAAATTGCGTATAACAGAATGATCTATGTTCACTAATTTTTATGATCCAGTAGATATTACACTGAGAAATAAATACTTTCCTCCGCCAAATTATGATGTAATTGTAAAAATGCTTGGTTCGGGTACTATTCTAGTCCTAGAAGTGCAATCGCAAATGTCCGTATCATAAAAGTTCTGCAAATATCAACCAATGGGCTTCGTTTTTTGAACTTAAGCTGTACATTCCCTAAAGTATGTAATTCCCGAGTTTGACGATTTTAGGTGAACGTTGAGTCCAGCCAGCACTGAGCCGAGAAGAGGTCAAAATTTGGCGGGCAATGCAATCGCGTTTTGGCAGGCGTCGGCAATCCCCGAAGCTGCACTTTCACCTCTCTTTCCTTGCTTGAGAACGTTCAACTTCAATTAAAACTGCCGGATAATCTTCGAACACCCTAATTAGTCTATATAAATGTCCTGTCCAAGCCTCAAAAGTACAAAAAAATTGTTCACCTCTACCGGGCATAAAAAGCCCAAAACAGTGAGATTTTCAAACTTCGCAAAAATGCTGAATATTTTCTTGCTCTCATCTCGCCCATATAAATAGACTGACCTTTAGAGTACATTTATAAGAGCTTATATTAAAAGTCTGAAAGGGAGCGGACTCGAAATGCATTCAGACGAAAGAGATTTATTGTCGGATTGCACTTCTAGTACCGATTGCATTACTAGTGCATCAATAGTAGGACAAGCCGGAACAAAAGATGGGATTGAAGAATAGGCGCCCGTCATTTCCGTAACTTACTCCCGACTTTCATCGACGCGATTCCACATCGCATAATGATATAGCTTTTATTTCTTAGGCGACCTCGACTCAATCGGACATTCCGGATTGGATATTCACGTATATAATACCTCGCCACTCGAAAGAGATTTGCGTCTCTCGGCTTCGTCTCATCTTAAATCACTACCGAGATCCATGGCTAACACTAGATCGCAGCGAGAAGCAGGGGCATCTGGGAGCTCTGGAGGAAGGAAGAAAGGTGGAAAAAGGATGGGCGGAAGGGGGAAAGGCGGAGCACCGCCTCTGAAGTCGAAGAAGCAGGTACCACGACCGAAAAATCTTCTCCTTTTGAACCTGTGCATCCGACAAAACAGCGTCCAACAATACCTCCGCTCCGTGCCGTCCATTCACACCCGCCAAGACGTTCTCAATGCTTATGCCACCTCTTCCCGTCCTGATAACACACCGGGATTCCTTTACCTGCTCAAAGGCGACCTTGCTGACTTGGAACATTTTGCGCGCGACGAGCATTCTCAGTGGCTTATCGACGTCGTCCACGGCTTGTGCGACCCTCGTCAAAAAAGTGGACAACTCTGGGTTTGGGATTCCGATGGCCAGGACAGTCTCGTCAATCCGGGCGATCCTCTTAGAGCCTTGGTGTACGAATACCGTGTTCCCGTTCCCATTCGGCTTACAAAAATTAGCCATCGCATCAAAAAATCAGCGACGGATGCTTTGGGCTCTGGCGGGACAATGAGAATTCGGGTGGTGACGCGAGATGGTGGTCGTTGTTGGATCACTGGGCTGGTAGCATGGGATGAAGTAATAAATACCCGTGCGTGTCCCAAGCGGATGGGTGATGAACAGTCTTCCTTCATCTATGAGGAATTTACGGGCACCGCTCCTCCACTTGGTCTCACCATATATAATGAACGGTTTGGGATATCGCTAACCTCAAACTTAGATCGTCACTTTGACTTGTACAGGATCGGCCTCAAACCAACCAATGAGGTGCGTCAAGTTTTCCTTTCGACTCTCTGCCTTTGTTCTTACTTCAGCTGGACAGAACTATGTGGTTCATGACTTCACTGGCAATAACTTGAGCGTCATGGGTCTTCCGTCAGCTCCCCAATTTTCGATTCCTATCTTGCATGGCTACCCAGTTTCACCTCCCAATCCTTCATCTCCAATCAACCCTCCTGCAGGTATTCTGTGGTGGCATTACATCCAGTGTGTCATCTCGAAGTTTGATTGCTACAAAGGACAACGCAACATCACTCATTATGAAGAGCCTATTCCAATGGAGGATGATTCGGATCTGGATTGTGATGATGATGACTTTTCCTGGCCGACTGCACAATTTGATCGTGGACGGATGATGACAAAACGCATAGAGCAAGGGACAGAGAGAATGTCCGAGATAGCTAGTTGGGTCAATGCATAGTGATTTGAGCCTCGCCCAGAGATTACCATATCATTCTATTTACTATTCTCGCTTATAATTTATAGTTATTCACCTTCATATTTGGGCTTTTCCCATTTCGAGACCCTCGTTCTTTTAGTGTAGGGTAAGCTATATCTTGTCAATTCAAACAGTACTTTATCTGACTTAACTACTTCTGCTCCTGCTCCTATAGCGCGCACGACTTCTCTTCCGGCGACGCCGGTCAAGAATCTCTTGAGCAACTCGAATGGGTCTTTTTTATCCCGCGGGTTCCTCTAAGCGTCGAGTTCCTCTGAGCTATGCAGATGTGCTGGAGTGATATGTCTCCAGCCATCTCGGATGGTTACTACCATATACTGTAAGTGCCCAACGGTTTAACACCGCACCAAACGCTACTGTTGCCGACTCGATTCCGAGCGGGCGATGGTGGAAGTAGGTGATTCGGAGTTAGGATTGGATAGGGTAGAGGAGATCGATTTGCATTGGGGGATGAGAGGACGTGATTCGGTACAGGAAAGAGTGAGGGTTAAGTCTCACTGGGTCAGTTGTTTCTAGAGGAAAAGGACATTAGATGATAGAATAATAGTAGGGAAATAACATATAGCATCTGACCAAGTTTCTTGACATTGATAACTCCTGAAGAACGCTTAGAGCTACAAGAACAACGTGATTTTTTTGAGCTTTCTCCTGAAAATTTTACGCTTATCCTCAGAGCGCCGTACAAGTAACGAAATTTGAGACCAAACATACTCCAGTCTGCCGTGTGCTATTCTAACTCCGAGTCAAGCAGCTCGCTTAATCTCGATGATCCAGACTGGCCACGCGTTTACGCTATATGTATATGCTGTTGAATTTAGAAGTGAAACTAAAAGACGCGCCGACGACTCCAAGCGACTCTCAGGTAATATGAGCATTGAGGATTGTATGAGGAACGTGAACAACCAAATAAACGCCACTGGCGTCTTGGCAGAACTGTCGTGACGCCCACAAGTACCGAGCATTCATGATTCTGGTTTGGAGTCGTACTAAAGGCTAGTTCACTTTTTTTTATGACCATGAAAGGCCAAGAGATTAACGACCCTATGTGATAGCAGAAGAAGAGCGTGCGATTCCTCTACTAATTATCAACTTGCAATTGGCTTGAACGATGAACATTCATGATTCTAATACGTCCGGGTATCATAGAATATCACCCCCAAGTTTGTGGTACTCGAACCTTTGGAACGAGACAAGGTAAATACTGGACTCGAAAGGAATTAAGAAACCTTACTCGGCTATAACGATCTCCCTGAAATCGAAACTTTCGGAAAAACCACTATCATGTTCACCATACCACTGCAGCAACAAGTCATTTGTCCTACGAAAGCGGTTTTCTCAAGGCTCGTGCTGGCAAGGCACCTCGTATGCTTGGTAAACCGTTCCTGTTCAATGTTAATGTCCTAAGACCGCTCGGAATAAGTCCTGGAACCTCCGGTGTTGAGATCTTGGACCTTGCCGTATCTCTCCGTCTCGGTTCCAGAGCACGTTTGGACTATTGCAAACGGTCACATTGGCTGCCAAGATTATTTACAATTTCTCTTACTCGGTCCTTACCCTACGTCCAAAGCATAGAGGATGGGTTCTTCTCCATTCATCGGTTTATAATCGGCCTCGATTTGGTGATATAAGACAAGCTAATGCCCCTCTCCAAGCTTAGTACTAGCAAAATGCAAGGTCCCATCGTTTTCGAGACGAGGCGGCTCCCTTTCGCTTTCCTTGCCCTACTGGAGTTGCTCTTGCTTGTTTCCTTATGCACCGCAGACCGTTTTATTCCTAATCCTGCCGATTACGTTCTACCTTTGATCGGTACAACGAATGGAGGTGCTTTTCTTCTTCGGTTTGTTGCATCTTCATTGAAGCTGACATTGCACTTGAAGGACATGTATTTCCTGGTGAGTTACGATGTAGCTCGAGAATCGATTGGACAATATTCTGAGGTGCTCATAGGTGCTACACTTCCTCACGGAATGGTAAAGGTGAGTGTAGCTCGAGGACCTCCTAACAGCATTCTCATGTTACGGAATGGTGAAGGTCGGAATGGACACAAACTCCCCAGGGAATGTAAGCATTTATGCAATTTTCAACCGAAATCAGCAAGCTCATTTAAAGCCATAGCAAGCGGGATATGACGCGGATCCACAATACGATGCGATTGGCTTTTCCCAACTTCACGATAGCGGAACTGGAGGAGTGCGTAATTCTACCTGCTGTCTCGGAATACAGGCTGATGCTTAGCTGAACAGTCTGCATCGTTGTCGAATTTCAAGATCTGGCCTTTTTCCAGCTGCTCATCCTTTAGCGAATGTCCCACTTCTCCCGCTAGCCGCGCAGTTCCGAGAAATCTTTTGCCAGACGGTACGCAGGTCTCCTGGACTTCGCTACTGCTTTTATTGATATTTTGATAGGTTCACCCGACGACGCTGCCTCCCCTGGATACTTTGCATCGAACCTTAGTAGCAATGTTCGTGTGGAGCTCACAGCTACTCGCCGCACGGCTCTGCATCGCTACACCTTCCCGTCCAACTCTACAGAGCCGCGCTTGCTCGTTGACCTTACGGATGATGGTCAACAAAGTGGTATCGAACCGACTATGCTGATTGACCCTACTACTGGCCGAGTAACAGGAGACGCGTGGTTTCTTGCCTCTTTCGGGCCTGGAGAGTACCATCTTTTCACTTGTGTTGATTTTCACGGGGAAGGTTACAGCTTGGGTAGTCCGACTGAATACGGGTCGTGGTTTTTCGACACAGTGACTCAGAACGCAACAAATACGAATGCATTCGATGGTTCTGCTGGGGCCCTGCTGACCTTCCAGCCTTCAACCAATGGAACGACATCAATTTTGGTTCGGGTTGGTGTATCCTTCATATCGAGTTCTCAGGCTTGCGCAAACGCCCAGGAAGAAATACCGGACTGGGATTTTGAACGTGTCCACTCGGATGCATTGGCGCAGTGGAATGAGCTGCTCGGAAGGGTCCAGATTGATCCCACTGGTGTCGACGAAGAAACTATACAGCTATTTTACTCTTCCGTAAGTGGAAGCTAGTTCCATTTGGATTGTTTTTGTGTTGATACGGAACGCGTTGGCAGTTGTACAGGACACATATTGTGCCAGCGGATTGTGCGGATGATGCTCCCCTCCTTCATTAGTTCTCTGCTAACTAGTTGTTGTAGACTCTGGGGAGAATCCGAACTGGCAGTCCACAGAGCCTTGTTAGTTTTTTTTTCTGTTCTTGGCCTCATAATCTATCTCACTCTTCCATTCACAGATTATGTTTGTTTTTTTTCTTTCACTCTCCGCCTCATGATCTATCTCACTCTTCTAAAAAAGGACTCCTACTATTGCAACTGGCAAGTCTTATTACTACAATCGGTTGGGCTTTATTCATTTATTACTACAATAGGGATACTTTCCGCACACTGTACCCGTTGTTTTCCCTCCACGATCCAGAAAGGTTCGCTCTCATTACTCGAGCTATGATCGATATATGGAGGTTTGAGGGTGAGTACAATATCTCGAGGTTACATATCAACCCCTCAAAGCTCACATGTTTAGGCTGGCTTCCGGAGTGTCGCGGTGCAACCCTTCAACAGTGGGTACAAGGGGGAAGCAGTAGGTCAACTGGTCTGTCTAAGAGTCAATCTCAACTGAGCTATTGTCTATTATAGACGGGGATCCGATCTTGGGGGAATTCTTCGTCAAGTCCGTGGCACACACCTCACTATCTTGTGTCTAGTGAGCTTTTCTGACGCTTCCCAGGTACCACGAGCAAGCCACTGCACTTAATGTTTCCGTGTCCGATCTGTACAATGCTCTTGTCACTGATTCCCAAGATGAGCCAGGCGATTGGGATTTACAAGGACGTCAGGCAAATGATTGGGTTAGACTTGGTGAGTGAGCTCGATTTCTTGGATTAACTTTGTTGGATCGCGATTGACTTGGAGCCGCGCGCAGGTTATATTCCGGACGAGTTGAATTCAGATTTCTCCGGTACAAACACTCGCCAGGTTTCAAGGACGTTGGAGGTAAATGCCGTTCCAAGATACGGTGTTTACTTCACTCTCATTTTTTTTCCCCTTTCTTTTAGTATGCCTTTGGAGATTTTGCTATATCACAAGTGGCGAAGCTTATTGGGAACACAGCAGACGCAGCCAAGGTCTACCCTTCTTTCAATACTCTATATTTCGACCTGACCTCCTATTCTAGTTTCAACAAAGAGCAAACGGCTCGTTCGAAATGTGGAATCCAAATATCACTCTTCCGGGTTTCCCTAGCGTTATCGGTATGATGCAGGTTAGTAAATTTTGGGATCTTCGAAAGATGGGAGGTTTAATGTGATTATCCACAGCTAAAATCCAGTACTGGAGCTTTCGACATGTTCACCGACCCACGACATTGTAGTGTGAACGATCCTACACATTCTACCTGCTTTTTAGATTCGAATAACCACGACGGTTTCTACGAATCTTCTCCGATGGTGGTGAGTTTGGCGTCGTTGGTTCGCTGAAGTAAACTGACTATCTATCCTCCACAGTATTCACAAGTTTGGATCCTTTACTTTGCCTTTTTTGCCTACGCTCATTCGTCTTCTCCAATAGTATGCCCTCATGACACCGCTCAACTGATAACCTTACAAGGAGGTGTCGCCAGCTTTATCGACAGGCTGAACATTATCTTTAACCAAAGCTACTTTGATGTGACCGACGAACCATCTCAGCAAATTCCCTTCATGTATCATTACGCTAATCGTCCTGGATTAAGCACCAAACAATCTCGACAAGTGATATCCGAGTCGTATAATACGAGTGTTAGCGGGCTTCCAGGTAATGATGACTCTGGTATGTTCTTCAAATGTTATCCGTTGAGTCTTCCATGCTGAAATTCTTTGCTAGGTGCAATGGGAAGTTACGCAGTGTTCCTTCTCGCAGGATTGTATCCTGTCCCAGCAACGAACCAATATCTCCTTTCCTCTCCTTTCTTTCCGTCCATATCGTTCTCGAACCCTCTTTTCAATACTACTACAACTATAAAGGCTACGAATTGGGCTGGAAATCCCGCGGATAGTGTCGGGACGGTCTATGTTTCGGTGAGTGCAACCGTTCGTACCTTGTGCCAAAGGCCGTCACTAAAAAATCAAAAATCTCCCGGTTGTTAGAATGTTACAGTTAACGGAGTGCAGTATAAATCCAACTGTTATCTCGAGTGGGACGTGTTCCAGACAAGCAGCGTGGTGGAGCTGACGTTGTCGGATGATGTTACTCTTGGATGTGGGAGCGGCGCGAATGCTTTGCCTCCGTCGCTGTCTAGCGGTGGTTTCGATTGATTGAGTCAAGTAGTCTGCTGTTCCCCGTCGTTTCAAGTAAATCCAAATTATGTGGTACCCTGTCCTCGCAAGCTTTAGTGAGATAGACCCTGATAGACCTGAACAGCCTTTTTTTTTTTTGAGTTTCCAAGCTCATCGAATACCTTGAACGACGTATAATGATCTTTTCGGTCCAAGATGTTCTGCAGTTTGGTACATAAAAGATATCTACCTTAAGGTACTTAGTCCGGTCTGGATAACTCAGTTTGGCATCATTTTCCCAGAGGTACCATTCTGCCGCCGGTTACAATGCGGGCGCCAAAACCATCTTGAACATGGACCAAGATGTCGATATGGATGCGCCTCAAATCTCTACTCTTCGCGAAGAAGCTTCCCCTCCACCTTTTAAAGCTAAGCGAATAAAGCTGGTGGTAAAAGATAAACCTACAGCTTCGACCGCGCCTCCGGCTGCACGCCACCATCAACAGCAGCAGCCGAATGCTGAAGAAGACGGAGAAGAAGAAGAGGACGATCAAGAAGACCAGTTAATTGACGATGATGAACCAATTCCACCCTCAGGTCTTCCCCCTCCTCGCCCCGTCGAAGTCCCGTCTAAACGGAAGTCGCCAGCCAAGCGAAAACCCAGGAAAAGCGACAAGCGACCTCCTGAAGAAGGCAGATTCAGAGAAAAGGTTATGCAGCAACCGGGTGCTCCGAATTTAGCACCTACAATGTTGTGGTTCGAAGCTAATCCTTCAGAACCACACACTGCAGGACAAGCCTCTGAACAGATTACCATGCTGGGTCCTGACCCTCCCCTTTCCATGAAAATAGCCGGAAAGAAGAAAGTGACGACCAAAAAGGCTGCCGCTCCGAAGAAGCCCAAAGCTAGTCCAGATTCTCTTTCAAAGTACGTTTATTATTTGTTGCAAGTCTCTGATTCTAATAGTATGCTAGGCCGCCAAAGATCAAGCTATTACCGCCCCCTATGCCTGAGGACTCCGGAATAATGTCTGAAGGTATGTTTCCGCTACCCTCGACTGTGAATCTCGATTTATTCCGTTCGCTAGGCATGACTGGGACTGCCGCATCATCCCCCGTGGTCGAGCATTTCGAAGATTTCGACCCCACTCCAGAACCCGAGCCTTTAGCCCCTCTTCTCCCCGCAATTCAGAATTCCATAGCGGAAGAAATCGACTTAGAAGGCATCCCCGTCCCCGTGTATACTCTTCCTAACAAACCCTTCCCCGTTCTTCCTCCGCCTAAAGTCGGTTCTGGCTTTGCTGCCAACACTCCTCTTGACCGAAGCGGCACAAAGGTTCGCCATTGGCGTACTGCCAAACGGGAAATTCGTGGCATCGGAGGTGGGAGATGGTTTGCAAATGCTTGGGTGGGCGAGAAGGAATCAGCGTTTGCAAACCAGATAGAGAACCAGGCAGAGCTGCGCAAAATGATCGGAGACTCCCCATCGCATGTCGCGATACCGAAATTGAGTTCTGCGTCTGCGCCTACAGGGAAAGGAAAGGGGAAAGGGAAAGCGGCAGCCTCATCATTGTCCACTTCCGCTGCACCGTCTCGTTCAGAGTCACAAGCGCCTGATGCTGGAGGGAACAGTGTCCGCGCGCCAACGAAGATGCGGATATTGCAGATGGCCACGCCGATAGCTCCCCCTTCTGAAGCGGGAGATTCAGATATGATGGGTCCCCCAGGTTCATAAGAGACGTTTTTGTGTTTTTGATGTTTTGTGCTTTTCTCTTGCTAATCCATCACCTATTTACATATTGTACATGTGCTGTATTTAATTTCGACTATACTGGGATTGTTACTTGTAAGTATCTTACTGCAATGCTACTACTCGGTTGCTTGTTTCGTTTTTTTTCCTCCTTAAAGTCGACGTTAACGGTTCTGCGTGCAGGTCCTTACTCAGTTACTGACGGCTTCAGTCATCTAGATCCTCGGAAGACATTAGAAATAGGGGCCAACTGCCTATTCCAGAAATTCACGACGGTTGAGCTACGGCATGTTGATGCTGCAGCTCTCATTACATCTGTCGAAACCAATGCAGTATGTCCATCTTCTTTGTCTTCGTGCAAGTGCATTGTAATTACCATTTCCGCTTTAGACTGTCAAAAAGTTGAGCGAGGCTTCAGAGCGGGCATGGCACACATCTTTGTCTATGGTATGACTGTCGCGATTCGAGCAAACTTGAGTACATACTTATGATCTACAGTTGCATCTGTCTACTATGATGTATGGGTATCAGCGCTTTCAGTTCTTCAAGTAAAACCCTCATTACAGTAGATGCCGAAAGATCTAAGTAATTGGGCTTGAGCGGAGAAGGTGATTAGGTTAACGTTAAAATCTCGTTTCTCCTCGTTCGCTTCCCGTTCGCTTTCGCTCAATCCCCTAGGTTTTCGTACTATGACATCGTTAGTGCATATTTATGTCGTTAAACGTGTATACTGTAAAAGCTATAAAATATATAAACTCCTGACTTGAAGTTGCTACGCCCATGATCATGATTCATGAGCGTCAAACAGAGATCATTCCCACATGCACAGCGCTTCCGATCTCCCTCACTTCTTTCGTTGAATGGCAAATCCCAATGGTGTAGTCGCGCAAACAGCAGCGGCCCAACAGGCTTTTGCTTCGGATCCAAAATACAAAAAGTACACGCAGCAGGTTGAAAAGTGCCTAAACTCGTTCGATAATGTTCATGAATGGGCGGATTGTATAGCATTTCTTAAGCAATTGCTCAAGGTACGTGTCAAGTTGTTTGGTTCAGGATTCAAAGGCTTGAACTTGCTACTGGAATTTAGACTTTCCAATCATATATGCAATTCAAAGAAATACCACGAAAATTAATAGTAGCCAAACGACTCTCGCAGTGTCTTAATCCCGCTTTACCAACCGGAGTCCATCAGAGAGCATTGGATGTTTATTCTCATATTCTAGCAGTTCTCGGAGTATGTTGTTTCTCAAACCTAATCTCACCTTCTAACATTGTCCAACTAGTCGGAAGGTCTGAAGCGTGATTTGCCTGTATGGTCCTCCGGATTGTTTCCTTTCTTCGAATACGCAGCAACATCGGTCAAGGTATGTCGCTCAAACATCTGGCCTTTTCTCAGCTAATGCTCTGCAGCCGACACTGCTCAATCTTTATGACACGCATTATCTTCCCTTGCAAGCTGGCCTTCGCCCTATCATGAAATCCTTCATCCTCGCACTACTACCCGGTCTCGAAGAAGAAGCCGGAGAATTCTTCGAGAAAGTTAGTCAGTTTATTGGATCGACTATCTGGCACGGTCTCTCCATCCTTCTTCTTCCAGAACATATGGCTCGTCATGTTAACGACGCCCTCTGCGCGCGGAACTTCATTAAATTTTCTTTCCCGTCGATTACCACCACTTCATGGGCTGGAAGATATCACATCCATCGTAGGCTCTGATATCGGGCTTATGATACGTGCCTTTGCAGCGGCTTTGGAGGATGAAAACCTTCTCGTTCGGCGGAGTGCTCTAGATCTTCTCCTACAGTCCATGCGCGTCGACAGCAGCGCCGTAAAACGTGCTCAAGTGGATGACAGGACCATCTTGATGCGCGCAGCTATCAGCGTCGTGCTCCGCCGCGACTTGTCATTGAATCGAAGGCTGTATTCCTGGCTGTTAGGTCCGGGTGAGAAGAGCGAGAAGCAGATCGAGTATTTGAAGGAGAATGCGCTGGAGTTGCTCAATAGTACGCTGAAGGAGGATATGGTTTCACCGTCTGGGGAGTATGCAGATTCTCGACCATTCAAGATTTTTATATCACTTCTGGACAAATGGGAGATCGGAGCTGCGCTATCGGAGGTGTTGGTCTATGATGCTTTCAAGGCAATCAAGAATTTAGCAGAAGCAGCACCAGAAGGGGAGGAAGATATATCAATGACTGCTAATACCCTTTACGAAGCGGTGGAGCCTCATATCATCTGGAAACGGCTTTTGAGTGTTGTGTTTCAAGAGATTATCAACGGCGGGGAACAATTTGAAGTAGGTTTCTCCAGGAAACTCGTATAGTTCCGAACTGACTATTTAGACCTGTAGGCGATCGATATGGTGTTTTTCATGCTGAAGACGTTCACGCAAGATGAAGAAGTTCAGACTATTCATCTTCCTCTCATCTTCTCCGCTATCGTTGATCTTCTCGAGGTAGATGTTTGTGCTTCAAAGTTTCCTCGACCAATCTGACTCTTTTTAGATTCAAGTCGCACAAGATCCTGCTAAGGCTTCATCTCCCTCCATGAAAGCGAGTTTAGTCTCTCCTTGGATGCTTTGCTCCACCAGATACCACAGGCTGTGACTGCTATCTCGTCCTGAACTCAATGCCGATATACAAGCTGCAAGTGATACCGAGCGACCATACACGTTCGCATGCACGTTTTACCATATTAAACCAATCATCGATGTTCCTGCCTCCGCTGGAACATACACAGTACCTTTCGGGCCTGCTTTCGAGAGCTTGACGTCGTTGAGTATGGTGTTTGGTCAAACTTTGAGCCAAGCGACAGGAAATCTGCCCCAGCTACGAGAACTTTTCTCGAAATCTCTAATGCTAATCGACCGCTTGGTTGGGGGACTGAGCTCGCCAGTCACAATAGTATGGGAACCCAAGCGATGGCTTTCAGTAGCTTTGGATAGTCTGCACGAGGTGATACCAATGGCATTTGTTTGAGATATTTCGTTAATCTAGCCCTTTCTTAGAATGCAAATTTCACAATTGTGGATAAAGTGATATCCCTCATCATTGTCCTTCACCAGACGACTGACCTCACTCCCAATTTTTCTATCGATGACCGGTCGACAATGGCCAAGATGGTGAACCGCCTACTGCTGTATTTACGCCCGGACTGTGCAGTCTATCATGTTCGTACTGTGAACTTGATCTGGAGTCTCGAATCTGTGACGACAAGATCCCATATCGAGAGCATTTTAGCTCAAGCTATGAACTCCCCAGAATCGAGAAATGTTAGCGAAACCTACGAAGCATTTGGGGTGTTGTGGAGATTGACAGGTGCGTTTGAGGTCAGTTTGCGTCATGACGAGAGTTAATTCCATGTCGTAGAGGATAATCTGCTCCCTGGATTCCGGTTCAAAGTCCCAATGATGATCGTTCTCGACACGCTCAAAACTGACGACCCTAATCTCCGAAGGATAGGTGAAACTTGGATGAGATGTAGTCTCAAATCATATCTTCGGTAGGTGCTTACGCACTGTATGGATGGGACGCTCCATTGACGAATGTTCGACTGTAGGGTGCTCGATCCAATCATATTTGAACTTATGGACCCGTCTATCCGACGTTCGATGACGGCTATGAAGGTGAAGGGTAAAGAGCTCCCAGGGTTCTTGTACGAACGTCCGTTCGACCAGCGCTACATAAATCATCTTCCTCGAGATGTTGGCATCGGTCATCCGAATTGGCGGGCAGGGATTCGTCAAGACAGCGCGTATATCAGCTATCAAGCGGTCTCATCATGCTGGGCTTGTCAGTAGAGTTGAATCAGGTAAGCTCTATCCAGTTCTTTTGTCAGACCTGCTATTTCATTTGTATCTAGCTGGATTTCCAGATCCGGATGTAAGCTATCTGGAAATCTTGGTTGAGCTTCTATTACAGTAAGACTCTTTCCTCTTCTCTCTTGCAACTCCAACTAAAAAAATCGTTGGCAGCTTTCTACAATCGGAACCAAAGGCGTCTTGCGTACCTACTATGGACCCGCAAAACCTTGTAATCCAGTCTACAGCTGTAGATCTTCTCCAAGCTATCGTCGCTCGCGGTGAAATCAATGGCATCTCAATAGACGTCGTCGAGGCCGCCGTTATTGGCAAACTTTACTTTTGCATTCATATGGAGCGACTCAACCTGCAGAACAAACTCCTACATCTCCTTCATTCAGTGATTTCTGCGTCCATCGCTGTCGATGAATCGTCGAGGCGGATAACGGTTGGGAAGCAGCGCCCAGATATCTCCCTCGAGGCTCTGAATACCGTGAGAAGGCGAAGATTCTGTTTCACGTGGTTATTCAGTTAATCCTCTACTTGTTCAGACTCTCGTCGACGGGATTGCGACACCAACCAACCAACCTGTTATCCAGCACTGGTTGGATTTCGTGTTAATGGCTGTGCCGCAGTTCCAACCCACTCTGCAAGCGGTGGTTGTACCTCTCAACGATTGCTTGGATAAGAAGCTTCTAATGTCGCTCAGGGACCTTCTCAAGGCATCGAAGAGGGACGAGGAGTTTTCTTCTGATTTAGACTCTGCAACTTCTGACGCAGAGTTTGTCATGCTTCTCAACGGTTTGGAGCGACTCATCTTGCTTAGTCTGGCCTACACATCGGAAATGAATATAACGGATGATGATGCGTCTATCAGTGCAGAAAAGACCACAGAGGGCAGTAGTCTTCTTGGCTATGTGTCAAATGTCTTTAGCTCGGATAGTACTCAGCAGTCTTCTGACGACCAGCTTATGGTAGGAGCTTCGTTTTTTGATGTTAAGGATTGTTTATAATCTTTTTTACAGGTTCGCTCACCAGCTTATCATGCGTTGAATGAAGGAGTTCGTGTGTTGTATCTAATATGGGGTACGCTGGCTGGACAGAGCCCGAGTACATCACATCCAGAGATGAATCCTTGGCTCTCATATACAATCGAACACGGATACGCATGTCGTCGAGTACTTGAACATATATTCCGTGTACAGTCGGCAGAAGTGTTCGAGTCTATCGTAGACTGTTGGAACCGAGACATGTTTGTGAGTGGTTCATCTGTTCCGAGGCTTTTCGTTCTAACCGTCTTTTATAGGAGTACCGGGTTTCTGCGGATGCATCTTTCGAACTAATTGACGTGCTTGTGTCGAGTGCGCAGAACGTTGTGCATATGATTTGCGAAAGTATATCCTTACGGCTCTCTCCGCCATCGGAAAAGAAGAAGCAAGCAACGAATCCTGACTTGTGAGTGGTTTTATCAGAATGTTAGGCTCTTGTTGATGATTTTTTTTTGAATACAGAACTGACGTGGTATTGTTCAAGTATCTCGAACAATACCTAGAACGGTTGGAAGGGCCGCTAGCGTTGCAAGTGTGGGGAAGGTTCTTACAGCTTGCCAAGGAGATAGCCGGCAGCACCCGAGATTTCAAACCGCAGACTTTCCCTACTCTTCGGTAACTGCATAATCCAGTCAGGAGTAAGGTCCTACTGCTAACTGGTACCAAACTTTTCAGGATGCGCTACTCTGCTAGCCGAAAAAATCACACAGACGACAGCAATAGAAGATCGGCGGATACGAAAGGATTTACAGGTATGAACAATCATGCACCAAAGTAGGCTCCGACTAATCTAACGACGATTATTCAGGATATCTTTGTCAAATTGCTAGACTCGTGTGTAGGCTACGTGGGACGAACTTATGGCTCTGGTTCTTGGATCCGTCGTTCAGCAAACGATGCGTTAATCAGCAATGGAAGAGACTCTCCTGCACCTGGTCAAGCTCGAGGTAACGTCTCTTTAGTTTCAAAAACCCAGCATCTTGAACTAATGCACGGAACGTCAGATGCCAAAGTTGATGAAAAATTGAACGCGAGCAGCGTCACATTATTACCAGATACGCCCAAGCCCGGTGCGACGAACGAGGTCGTCATGCAGATCAACGAGTTCATCGCCACGGTCGCCTTACCCGACATGCGCCGGATACTAACGGACAACGACAAGGTATCCAGTGCCTGCGCGAATATCGTTTACTACATCATCAGCCCGTCGTTGAAAGGCAGGTCGAAACCAATGGAGGTGGAACCTATCATCGTGACTATGATCTACGAAATGTCTCGAATGCCTTCCGCGTTCAAGACTTGGCGGTCTCCGGTCACTGAGATCTTGAACGACAATAGGTTATTCAATGGTGCTCCAGATGCTGCAGAGGCGTGGAAGCCCATCATCAAAACTATATTTCGATACAGACAAGACTGCAATTCCCGAGCTTTTGAGTATGTGGTTGGATTTTTGTTGAACATGGTTATTTATTCTTTGTTACAGATAAAATATCAACCGCACCCTCAGCTAATATTTTCACAAATCGGGAATACGAGATGCTGCTTCGTTCGTTAAATCTACGGAGGTTATCTTTCGTTCTCCTGGCGGGTGACAAGAACCACTACCTAACGATACTTCCTTCCATACAAGAGAAGCTGGTCGATGTGTTGCGCAACGTCACGGCTCCTATAGTCCAAAGCGAGGTGTACCTCTGCATTCGGGTGTTGCTCTGTAGACTTTCGCCTCGGAACTTGACTAGCTTCTGGCCGGTGCTATTAACGGAGCTTGTAAGCTCTTCTCGGCCTCTGCTCTGCTCTAATCTGACCTTTTCTGTTCTCTAGTATCGCATCTTTGAGCAGATCATGCTCAACCTTCCGTCCGATGGATCTGAAGATCTTCCCCTCGTACTAGCGGCCTGTAAATGCCTTGATCTGCTGATCGCAATCCAAACTGAAGAGTTCCAAATGTGGGTTGGTTGTTTTGGTTTGAATCTGAGATTCCTAATACAATCCGCTATCTAGCCACCAATGGATGTTCGTGACGGATACTGTCGACGCGATTTACCGACCGAACGACTGGTTCCCTGAAGCAATGATGGATCAACTCGCGGAGATTGCAGGAAGTCTTCCAAGGGTTTGTGTTTTTACTTGCGGTTATCTACTCTTCTGACCTACTATTTGCAACAGACCACAACTACAACTACCACAAACGGCGGTACAATCAGTCCTGCACCCAATCTCTCTTCATTCACGCATCAACGAGCTTCTGCGTCGGCCTATGCTAACCTCCTTGCGCCAAATCGATAGTATCCGGGACTTGGTGCCGTTCTTTAGCAGCGTTAGTATAACCACATACGAGAGTGTGTACGCGAGCAACGGTAGTATAGACTGGGATGCGATAGAGAAGGGATTAATGGATGATATGTTTGATGGACGGTGATTCTCTTTTATTTGGTTGGATAGTAAATATGATTATACCTTCGTCGATGGACGCGTCAATTTGATACCTACTAATCTGCAACTTGTATCTAATTTTTCTGTCTCTGTAAGCAAGCAATCTGGGTTACAAAACCTTGACATCCAATGATTCTTGCTGGATCTGGAATTGAGATTTGGAAGTTTGCGAGTATTTGCTTGTTCACTGCTCTGTATAGCCATTGTATAGCTCTGTATAGTAGTAGTCGTAGCGGCATGCAAGCATCTGTTTTCGGTACCATTAGGGCCACTTTGCGAGCACGACGTCAGCTCATATGGGCTGTTCTAAAATTGATTTTCAACGTCCATGGGCATCTTCACCCGCTCTCGCAGCGTCCCCGCGCCAGACACCAACGGCTCTGTAGATCAGAATTCCGTCTTTGAAACCTCTCCCAGCAGCGTCCGAACTTCCAAGAAGGAGAAGAAAAAGGCAGCGAAAGAACAGCAGCAGCAGCTGCAGCAGCTACAACTTGCAAAAATAACCTCGAATGATGGATCATTTGAGGAGCAGCCATCGGAAGAAAGATTTTTACCTCTTACTCTCGAACGGCCAAGTTGGAGCTCTGAGACTGATCCAGACTATGGCTATCTTTCCTTTGAACAGGCATGTAGTCCTCGGTTTGGAACAGGCGGCTCGATTGGTCGATGTAGTCTCGCTAGAATTACAAAATCGCGGAGGACTCGATACACCATTCATATTCTCTACTCTGTCACTAGATATCAATACTAGTGCTGCCAAACGGCTGGTAAAAACTTTCCTCGGTACTTGCGTTTGTCCTTGTTGGGGAGGGAAAAGGATCACGCAGAGCGGAAATGGAGAGAAGGAGGCCAGGTTTGCGAACATGCATGAGCTTGGAACGTGTTTGCGCTGGGGACTTGCTAGAATTGCTAGAGTTGTCGATGGAGTAGAGGTTAGAGGACTGCTCAATTGGGATCATTATATCCAATGGGCAGAGCAAGAGCAGGGTAAGTTGCTTGTTCATTCACCTCATGTTCGCGTATATAACGTATTCCAGCTCTCAATTATCCTCCGGAACACTTTCGCACCTTTTTGCCAACTCTACAAACTCCTCTCCGACTTGTTCTTCTTACGATCCTTTCACTGCTGGCACGGCTTACTGCCCACGGTAAAACATCAGGCCACTCTCCTCCCAGTCTTTCTCCGATTTTCGGACCTCTTCTCTTTGGTCTGGGTCCTTGTGGCCTGGCATTCAATCACACCTACATGTTCTACCTCCGTTCCGTTAATGCCATGGAGCATATCCTGCTTGCCTTTATTCGTTGGCAGGATACACCAGATGCTACAGGGAACTACTCGAATATCCTCACCGGAGGTACAGTATCCACTCTCGGAGTGCCTCCTCGTTTGAAGGACTGGATCAAGGGATACCCAGCCATGCTCGATACCACCTCTCGTTTCTCCTCCGTCACGTCCGAGCAACGCTATCGCCCACGCAAAGGTGCTAGAACAGTGCGGGTCACTAGCGTCAGAAGAAACGTAAAGGCGTACGAAAGGGATTTGGTCAAGACTGCCGCATCTTGGGGCGAGAGTCATCGCGCTTCTGGAGGGAGCGGAACAGCTACGCCCATGTCGGGTTCTTCAGGTGGCTTTGCTTCTTCGAACGAATGGATCAGGATATCACCCTCGGGATATGGATATGACACTCCCGGGATGCCTCCCAGGTATTCGGACTCGTACAGGAAACGAATGAACCTCCCAGTAAGTGCTAGCCCCGATATTGGCTTCACATATGCCATGTCAACTCCTCCGATCGATTTCAACTCCCCTCCTCCTTCTGCATTCACAACCAGGAGCGCATACTCCATCGCTTCCTTCGGCGCCGATTCCAAAGTCGACTTTTTCGCCCATCCAAGATTAGGAAATGGCGGAGACCGAGATTACAAGTCGTTGAGCGACCAGAGATGGGATAACTTTGAGAATGCAGGTTTTGGAGGATTGGGTGTAGATGATAAAAGCGAGAAGAAGTTGCAGTTTGATCTTACAGAGAGTGCTAGAGCTGTGCGTATAAAAGCTCATCTAGTTTCTCTGTCACCGATTTTCATCTGTTTTTAGGTCCGTACGGTCAAACGGGAGACTCTCGACTGGTCATCCTTTTCCTCCTCTGGATTTTCACGCTCAGATGCACCACTCGAGACTGCGTTGGTCCTCTCAGTACCTCCTCAACTGAGCTTAAACACCTCTTCAATCAGCTCTCCCAGCTCATCGCCGCCCATTACGCCTATCGAGGCGAACAAGAAGCTCAGGAAGAAAAAGGTAACGAAATATGAAATGGTATATTTATGAGCTGCTAATCATTGCCTGTATGTAGACCAGTGGCGGTCCACCAGCTTTCAGTTGGGATCCTGAACCTGTTCTCGGACCCGAGCAGATCATCGAAGAGGCCTTCGTAGACGTTTGGTGTGATTTGTTACAAGGAAGTGGGTGGGGTGAGGGATTGCATATGCATCCTGTGGATAGTAGACCGTGTAATTGGGCTTTGGTGATGTATCACTGGACATGGAAATCAGTTGATGAATCATGCTAATTTCCCTTTCCTGTAGGTTGAATTCAAAGCTCTTCCCTTTGACGACGCAGGCCGTCCGCTATCAGAGGACTATAGTAGTGACTCTGATCCGAGAACATCCACTTCACTTCTTTTGCTCGAAGAGTATGTGCCGGGAGAGTATCGAGAGCAGCTAGCGACGTTGCATGAATGAATGAATGAATGGATAGATGGATTCTTCAACTGTACTTTTCTTCTGTGCATAGTGTTGGGTTGGGCTGGGCTGCGTGGGATGTTGCCGTTGAAGGGGATGACTTTCGAGTAGTACATATCATTATTAGATGGTTTTTTTTTCATGATGTTACAGTTACTTTTCTGTTGTGTGTAGGGGATTACTGTATAGACGTTTTGTGTAACGTTGCCCTTTCACTGGCGTACTGGCGCTAATACATCTAGCGTACTAGCGCTTAAATATAGTATCAGCGCACGCTTCTTCACTATCATCTATTCTGTATCCACTAAATTCTGCTCATATGGCTGAATATCTCTCCCAACCTCGTATTGAAAAGCCAATCTGGCTTGAATCCGGCGACATATCTTTCCTCCGAAACCCGGCTCTCGGAAACAGAAACCTGTATACGAGGACCTCGAAAAGCAAATCTCTGAGCTGATGCGTCAGAAAGACGCAAAGGTTTTGGAGCGCGATTCCATTCTAGACATTCTTTCCCCCATCCGTCGAGCCCCAGTTGAGATTCTCTCAGAGATCCTCGAGCTCTCGTGTCTTCCTGAAAATGGCATCTTTACCGCCGATTTTGATCTTATACGTCACGCTTTCTACAGTCTCTCGAGTGTGTGTGTGGCTTGGAGAAATGCCGCTCACTCCACACCTCGAATTTGGTCAAAAATCTGCCTTTCAGTGTACATGCATGAGATGGTCTTATTGAAGTTGGGACTCGACATGGTGGGGATAAAGGACTGGATCGCTCGGAGCCAGGGTCTTCCCTTGGACGTCTATTTAGATTACTTCTGACCTCCGCCAAAGTAATGAACTTGTATTTCAAGCATCCCACTTCCTATACTGCATTCTTGATTTTCGTCACCAAATCCGATTGATCCATTTAACAGGATCTCCAACAACATTCCTGCCTCTTTTCCGTCTACCATGCTCTTCGCTGCCTATTTTGGAGAAGGTCTTTTTGTCCCTGTACTATCTGGGTCATGAAGGGTCGGACAGGATTGAAGCATTCCAAGGGGCACCCAGATTACAGCATGTCAGCATTCGCGAAATTGGATTCGCATTCGATGGCACCATTCTGAACTCATTGATGCTACCAGTTGAGCAATTGACCTCGCTCGTGATCAATTCACGGCGCTGGGATAACGAATTTGACCTTGCTCAGGCTAAAAATCTGGTCAGCCTCACTGTGAACTTGGAATTTGGTGTTGTTGATGTCTCCCTGACTCTTCCTGCGCTGAGAATCTTGGACGTATCT
>ML769452.1:0-23871 GCA_009733575.1 Gymnopus androsaceus JB14
GTGGGATGCTAACTTTGAGGATACTATTGTCTACATTGAGCGAGTGGTGGGCTACTGGTCGCGTGTATTGAAATCGGCAGAGCGAAACTATTCCGCGACAGAGAGAGAGGCGCTTGCATTGAAAGAAGCCCTTATCAAATTTCAACCGTATATTGAAGGTGAGCGAATTCTTGCTATCACGGATCATGCTGCTTTGACTTGGAGCACCACCTTTCAGAATGTGAATCGACGTCTTCTTACTTGGGGGACTGTCTTTACTGCCTACCCGGATCTCCATATAGTCCATCGCGCTGGTAAGGTTCATTCCAACGTTGACCCGATCTCGCGTTTGCGCCGTAGAGTTCCACCACAGGAGAGCCCCGAATTATCTCACATAACTCCTATTCCTGCCGCCGAGGAAGATTCTATTCGTAGCATGTATGAGGAGTTAGGTGAGCATTTTGAGGAGAAATTGCTCACAGTTGCTACACGGTTTTGTGAGTCCGATCTCTTTACTGAATCGGTGATGGCTGCTGACAGTGTCCTGACATTCGACAATGTGGAGCTCACGGTTCCTCCAGGGAACTTCTGCGCTTCTTACAGGACGGCGACCAATTATTCTATTCTAGTCGGGCTATCAGATGTGGAGTTGGACACCTGGCGTAAAGGGTATGACAGTGACCCTTTCTTTGGTAGTGTCATTCGTAGCCTTCGGGACACAGTACATCCACAAAATCCTCAGTACTCACATTACTTCTGTGGTGATAATGGATTGTTGTACTTTGAAGACTGGCATGGTAATAATAGACTCTGCGTTCCAGAACCTCTCCGCCTTTGTGTGATGGAGGAGATCCATAATTCTTTTACCGAGGCAGCACATGGGGGCTATCACAAATGCTATAATCGATTAGCTACCTCTCACTACTGGCCCCGAATGTCGCGAGACTTGAAAAGCTATGTGAGTACTTGTGATATCTGTCAAAAATCTAAGCCCCGACGCCATGCTCCTTTCGGAATGCTGCAACCTATTCCCATCCCTCAAGGACCTTTCGAGGTAGTGTCAATGGATTTTATTCCGGAACTACCATGTACTGAAGGAGGGTACAATAATATACTTGTTATTGTGGACAAACTTACAAAATTTGTTACCTTTATTCCATGTACTACCACAATTACAGAAGTTGAGACGGCGCAACTATTCTTTCACCACATCATCTCTAAATATGGTATTCCACGACAAGTAATTACCGATCGTGATGCACGCTGGAGACATGATTTTTGGGGGGAAGTTTGCCGTTTGATGGGTATGAGACGTGCCTTAACCACCGCTCATCACCCTCAGGCTGATGGTCAGACAGAGAATTTGAATCAGACCTTAGAAATCGCTCTGCGTGCATATATTGGGCCATCACGTTCAGACTGGGATCTGTATTTGGATGGATTATCTCTGTCCTACAACACCACTCCTCATATTTCCACTGGATTTGCGCCGGCACATCTGCTCTATGGATTCACACCAGTGACAGCTACAAATCTTCTGGCCCCACAATCACCAATTCCGCGTCCATCGACTGGGGGGGATAATAGTGGAGTAAATGAGAAAGTTCGGCATGAGGAAGCGCAGCATATGACAGAATTTTTTACAGCAAATCACACCCGTGCTAAGGAATCTTTGTATCTTGCTCAGGAACACCAGCGACGGGCTTATAACAAAGGAAGGCTTATGACCGAATTCAATGAAGGTGACCTAGTAGTTTTCAATCCTCATTCACTCGAGCTTCTGAGGGAAGAAAAGGGCCGAGGGAAGAAATTACTTATGAAATATGATGGTCCATTCGAAATAATTCGAAAGATTTCACCGGTGACTTATCAGCTTCGTTTGCCTGCCTCATATGGAATGCATCCCGTGTTGAACATTGCACATTTAGAGCCATATGATCAGTCTCCTACTGCTTTTGGTAAACGACCTTTGAAACATCTCAACCGCAATGATTTTGCTGACCTCCCGGAAGTGGAAATTGAAAATATTGTTGCAGAGCGCTGGAGAAAGCAAGGAAAGCGTAGAATCCAACAATTCAAGGTTCGTTGGAAGGGTTTAGATCCGTCTGAAGATGAATGGAAAACAAAGGCGCAACTTCGAAATGCACCCGAAATTCTTGCTGACTGGCTTCAAAAACCTCGGAGCCAAGAACCCAATAAAACGCTTTGATCACCCTCCACATATCACATATCACATCTCACATCTCAGATTGTTGATGTGACTAGGAAAATGGCCTCGAAGTTCTACGCTGGCTGGAAAACACGACGTGATAATAGAGAGGGTTGGAGGTCCTTTGTACCTCGTATATTCTCTTTGAAAGAAACTTCAAAAATGGTATAAAAGGTAGGATGAACTCGACACAGTCCCTCACTCAAACACAACAATCTAATCCAATCCTCCATAACCAATTCAATTTCTCATTTCTATATTCAATATGCCTGTCTATTCTACTGTCGCCTCTGCCTCCAATGCACTCATCTATCGAGACCAGGTAACTTATTTCCGGTTTTGGACCTAACTCCGGACTAATACCATTATCCAGATGAACCCACTCACTGTTCTCGAACAAGCATTCCCGAACCCTTCCATCCGAGCATACTTGCAGACTGTCATCGGGGACCCTTCTTTCCTCATCAAACCGCTTCCGGACTCGGAGATTGTTATCGAAGAAGAGTTTGGTGCCTTCTCCATGTCCCCTGCAGTTTCGCAACGCTTCTGGAAATTTATCCAGCTTATTGCACGCCTTGTTGTAGCCGCTGCTAATGGCATTGCTAAACCGGGACGTTCTTTCGAGGATAATTTTGCTTCCATCCCGAAGGATGTTATTACCTTCGAGTGGATCCGGAGAGTACTTCCGCGTGCTTTCGGTAACGGCGCATTCCCACATATAACCTTTGCCAATGCGGCCAACCGAGATGATCCCTTGTGCTGTTTCATTTCCACCACCCCCGATGGGGTGCGGGCCATGCACCACTCTCTCTACTTCCTTATCTTGCAGTACTGTCGCTGGATTGAAAGGATGGTTAAAGTTAGTCTCGCTAAAGGCCAGGGATCGGAAGCCAACTGGGGAGCTTATTTCGGTCTCACTCATATGGAAACCGTGGAACGACTCACCCTTTCTACTAACGACTCGATGCTTCCAACCTTACTTTCTCAAAAGATCACGGGCGATCTGCAGAAAGACTTTTTGACAATTACTGACCCGGATGTCGCTGGCCCTGCTTGTGGTTATATTTTGCAGCCATACAATCCTTTGCAGGCTAGTTTTGACATAGACTCTCCCGCGGCTCTGATTACCAAGGACGACGAGAACCTTGACGGAGTGTTTGGATTCATCAAGGATCACGTCCGTCACTGTCGTTTCGCAACTGTCGACTAGGGGGGCTCTGTGATGGGACTCCGGAACCGAGAACAGATAGGTTAGTCGACAATCGCTCAACGAAGTCATTCCTTGCTGACTATGCTATAGGAATCATCTCTATTTTTCTACATAGTTCTGTAATATTCGATAAATCAATATATACACACAGTAACGATACTTAAATACAAGTTTCTCTAGATTGTAAAATCACTCTTAGACCAATATTACCGTTTATTTAATCTACACGTGTGAACGTAAGATTATCGGAAAGCGCTCAGTAGACGCGCAAGCTCGCTGATCTTCCTTCCAACTTCGACGACGATAGACGCGAAAGCTCATCGACACGAAGAGGTATATTTTGGTCTTGTCCCATATCATTGTACTAACTAATCTTAGGTTCCTTGAACTCTAGATCATCGCTGGATCATTACAGTTGCGATACTACGTCCTCTGGAGCACGGATGGAACGAGTGGCGGCATTTCTTTCTACAGTATGCCAATCCCGAATTGTGACCCTTCGCACTACTTACAAAGATTTTGATTGTCAACAGTCAGATCGTTGGCTAAAAGACACAAAGTGCATACCAATTTCGGTGACGCTGGCGAAGGAGTAAGGAAGCGCCGGCGGTTTATCCAAGAAGTTGAGATGATTCTTGACGATATCGATATCCTATAGGAGTTGTCCCGAGTCCATAGCGGTTATTCAATACTGTATAAAACACGAGTCAGGAAAGACAATATTGATGGGTCAGTAGAACATGTACTTGTGATTAGATTTACTGTAGGCGTAAACCATCCTCCAATGCACGTCTTATACGGCGATTTCGGGTTGGGCGTTTTTGTTAAATAACGTGGGTGGATTGTAGCAGTGGAGCTTGACGCGTTATCATGCAAACAGCTGAGCACGGCAAGCGAGAAAACGCAGAGGTACAGCTTTACGATTTCATGTGCTCGGGAGAACACCGCTGCTTGCTGCGAGCGATTATCGGTATCTTCTGGGAAGTGACGCCAAGTTTTACGAAGATTTGACGGCTTTTCTATGGCTTTTGGGTGCGCGAACAGACAGATTGCATCCTGGACGGTTCCGGGCGCGTTCTCGTTTACTTTGATGGAGTCAGGAACGCTATCACTGTACCATGGAGGTTAGGAACTCCCTGATTTCGGAAGACAGTACCGTTGAAGGCAGCCAGTGAGCCAGTGTCTGTAGTCGACGTCGCTACTGCGAAGAGGAACACGAAGAGAACTGGAGGCAAGCATGACGGTCGAAGAGAACCAACTCTGACGTTTAGCACCGTGCCCTCTCGAAACCAGGTTCCTGCCTAGTCCTAGGGCCTCAATTTATTTCTAACATCGACGCTAGCCCTCCGTTGCTATCCCTGTCAGCAGGTATATGAATTCGAGCATGACAAGACCCAGTTCAGAAGGATGTTCAGGGTTGGTTTTCTGCTATCGAGGCCATCGAGAAGAATAAGGAAGGCGGGCTAGGCATAGGGATGCGATTATTTGACAAATAGCAATGTGAAAGGTATGCTTTCAACGCTAACTGGGTCTTTGATCACTGACTTGTAAGAAATATCGAAATACTGTCGGTTAACGATCTTTGTCTATGACAAGCCAAGCTCAGTCTCAACTGCAAGAAACACAACGAAATAAAAAAACGCACTGATCTTCTCAGTCCTCTTCTTCAACGCTTCCGCCATTTCCACCACGCCTCTCAGCAAAAGCGCTTTGACACACAGAATCCACATCACATAGGCCAGTATACCTCCGAAAACTTCGTAGCTCTCGTACTTGCAGCCAGCCGTCGCGTCCGAGTCGTTCAAGTTTTCCCTTTTTTGATTCGCTGTAATCATCTGCCACCGTTCACACCATAAAAACCATTCTGGGAACGACGAGGACGTCGTCCTCCATGCCAGACGATGATTTTCATGATCTACGACTTTTAGTTGAACGACTGTTTGTGAGACTTGGAAGGGTCGAAGCAGGAAATATGGGTCAGAAAGTTGAGGTGGAGTGTGTACTGTTAGAAGCATTTGTTGACCTGGTTTTGGTTGGTCTTTGGAGGAGGAAAGGAATGTTTGTTCTCGACTGCGAGGTTTATTGAGACTGGGATTGAGAATAATATACAAGTAATAGTCGGCCCAAATTCGCGTACATGAAAGGATTCCTGAAAACAAACAAAATAAAGTTAATAGATGCCCAAAATACACGCGTACGACACTCACCAACTTCCATAGGACTCGAAATCCATTAACACATTCCATACATCCTCTGCCGTGATTGGCGCGTCAAATTCTAGTAACGTGTAGACGGGAAACACGCCACCGCTGGAGGATAATGAGGGTTCGCTCATATGCTGAGTATAACTTCCAGGTAGTATATCAGCTAGTACACGCGCCTGTCATTATATTCTGTGACTTTATCGTGCGCGGCGAAAGCTGGGTTCGACTCCCAGCCGGGGAGGTCAGTGTCTCTTGTCATATCATTTTTGTCTCGGCCGGATTCTTTTACGCAGTATTCGCCTCCAGACAGGATCATACCTCTACAATTGAACTCTTGAGGGACAAGAGTATGCTCATTCTATCCTCCAAAACAGCACCCTACTGTAAACATGATAAGACTAGTCTTTCGCTTGAAGCTGTGCTCAGCCTGTAATTCAGGAGTTGGATTCCTAGTTAGGGTACGATGTTTTGAGGTATGAATCTGCCACTCAAAGCTCTGTTTGATCATCATATCGACTTGTTTAGATCATGGCGCGATATAAAGCGGTTTTGCAATGATTAGTTCACTAAATACAACTCAGAGCCTGATGTTCAACACTTAATTACAAAATCCCGTCAATGCAATCTAAGCTTAAGTAGTTCGATTTCTACACTATCTTCATTCAAGACTTTGTCCAAATTAAAACAGGCCAACAGCGAAGCGACCGAAAGCCAAAGTGCATTTTCCACGAAAATCCTCACAGGGCGTATACGGCTTCCAAGCCCAAATGTTGCTTCTGGGTACGGGAAGGTGCTATTGAGTGTTGCATCTGAGTTAAGGGAGTTCTCTAGACGGAACTGGTCTGCGTCTGAATCGTGGTTCGTGAAGGATCACCCTAATCATAGCGAGTAGACAGTCCACCATCGCAATGCCTAGTGCATCAACATAAGGAACTCTATCCTCATCTCCAAAGTCCGGAAGTCGATCGGAACCTACGACTGCATCGACAGCAGCATGGCCTTTATTCCAAATATCCACAACTGAAGAGAACTGAAGAGAACAATGACGTTCATAGACGTAGATATCTCAAAAACGACGAGACGAAATCGCTCAGCCGCTGGTGCAATTGCACTCACCGAGTCTGCTCCGGCTTGGGAAGAAATCCGCGGTTAATATTCGTTAAGAACTTACCTACAGTTACCTGCATCACATAGGCCAGTAATTGAACTCCCCAAAATTTCGTAGGTCTCATACTTGCAGCCAGCCGTCGCGTCCGAGACGCGAGCTGATGATTCTCATGATCTACGATTTTGAATTAAACGACTGTGTGTGGGTCGGAGCAGGAAGTGCGGGGCAGAAGGTTGAGGTGGAGCGTGTACGGATTTGTTACCCTGGTTCTGGTTCTGAGGAGGAAGGTTTCTCAACTGCGAGGTTTATTGAGACTGGTATTGAGAATAATATAGTCGACGCAAATGGGCGTACGTGAAAGGATTCCTGAAAACAAACAAAAACAAAACAAAAATATTATTGCTGTTTTCAAAAAAGTTGGCGAAAGTGCCGGAGCGGCGCTTTTCATAAAATTTTCGAGTTTTCGAGGGTCGGGTTTCTATCGCTCGTAGATCACTCAGTTTTGTAGCTATTACCTTGTAATTAATTTCTATGGAATCTATGGGTCTCTACGTAGCGCCCTGTCTAATTTTCTAAGAGGTTTGAGTACTATTGCATGTTCATAGGTTGCCGCCCTGGGGCACTGTTCAAGCAGATTTTCTGCCTTCTTGAGAGATTTTAGAATGAATATTGTGCTAAGAGGATGTATTGAAGGTTCAGACATAGTAGCCATAACCCTACAATGGATGAATAACAAGGAAAGAGTAACGCAGATGACAAGCATGCCACGAACCAACCTCAGTCTATCTGGAAGACCACAAACTATGCATTATAATTATAATCTAATACCTCTAAACTACTCTAATATGCATTGACTCGAGCCATAGCCAGAAGAAATCCGCTCACAGCAGCATCCTGGGATGGTTAGCCCATGAACTTGCGAAGGTACTCAAACCTCTTAGAAAATTAGACGGGGCGCTACGTAGAGACCCATAGATTCCATAGAAATTAATTACAAGGTAGTAGCTACAAAACTGAGTGATCTACGAGCGATAGAAACCCGACCCTCGAAAACTCGAAAATTTTATGAAAAGCGCCGCTCCGGCACTTTCGCCAACTTTTTTGAAAACAGCAATAAATTATTGAAAGTCGCTGATAAGGTTTTCCGGCATAGTTGTTTTCGGCATGGTTCGGCTGTTTTACTTAAGTTTGTACTTAGGACAAACTTAGGAGCTTTCGGAGATACGCTACGTTCCAAAATGTCTATACCAACGTTTGATGAAATGTATACGCGACTGCTGCCAGTATGGGAGAGGGAGGAAAACCGGGAAATGGTTTCATGGGCTGGGATATTTGGATCGGTTGGGCGTGGTCGGGCTCATAAGGATTCGGATGTTGACATTGTTCTGGTCATGAAGGAAGGAGTTTCTGGTGAACCGATCGAACTTGAACAGGGTGAGTGAGCTCAATTTTAGTATATGGGACGTGTATTTCTTACTATCCCTAGATCTGAAAGCAGCTTGCGGACGCGACATGTCTTATCTGGTTATTTCTCGTAACCCCGAGGATGGTTCGTGGATGTGGGGCCATGTCCCTGTTGAAGCCCTTCTTTCTGCTCGTACGGTTTTTGGAGATCCAAAGGACATTGAACATCTGAAACAAGAAGGTTTCAGCAAACCTTCCAAGCGAAAGAGCGCTATGAATCTATCGCTGAAGTAGTGCAGAAGATCAAATGCTGTGTTGCTCGAGCACAGACACTCGAGGTAGGTACTTGCTTGTAACTCTTTTGCGCTATAATAACTAGTCGTCGCCCCTGCAGACATTTCTTCTCCCTGACTTTCAAGCCACTCGACAACAGTGTCTCTCTGCGCTATATGCTCTTTTTGAATTACTCGATATTCCGTTCTCAGATCCCATTAGAACAATCCCTGCATACACCGCATTCGAGAAGGCCGAACAAACGAAGAAAATCATCAGGGATGGTTCCCTCGACATTGACGCGACGGTCTGGTCAAAAATCTGGCCACGATTGCAGGCTGGTGATCTCGCAATGTGGTCTTGGGATGTAGCTATTTCATGTGCTCACAAATATCTCAAGCATATATTTGCGTCTGCGAGGCTGGCTGATTCGTTTGAAAGAGGTCTTTCTATCGATGATAGTCTATATGTGGACATTGCCAGATAGGTACTTGGGTTCCACAATATATGCAGAGCACTGACAGCTCTTCTTCCTTACTGGTTCAATGTTAAATGGATTAGCCCAGATTCAATTTTCGTTCCTCTTGATTCGAGTTCATGATCGGAAATGATGAAATTTCTTTCTTACGTTCAAATCTCCTAGTCGATGGTAATACTTTTGACTTCCTCAGGTTTTGGCTCTGGATCGCTGGGAACGGTGCTTCTCGTTTAACTGGCGCGTCAAATTCCAGTGACACGTAGACGGGAAAAATGCCCCCCGCTGGAGGATAATGAAGGTTCGCTCATATGCTGGGTCAGAGATTTAGACAAATTACGAGATGGATTGTGTTAATTACGCGTAACTCCCTGGTAGTATATCGGTTAGTACACGCGCTTGTCATTAGCCGCAGTATTGAACTAAGTTGCGCGCGCGAAAGCTGGGTTCGACTCCCAGCCAGGGAGGTGATTCACCCTATTTACAAATGATGGTTTTTTCCGTCGAGACTTTTTACACACTGTTCTGTGTAGACACACTACCAAAGATTATGCTTCAGTCAGACTGAAGCATAATCGGAAATGAGATATTTCAGTGCACACATGCAATATAATTTTTCGGACAAGCATATAAAATAAATATTTCCCTGGACTTATGAAGGAATTACATTCAGGCCCTTGGAATTTTGAATTTTAGACAGACTTCTGAAAGAACACCTTTCAATTGAGCTCTGAAAACAATGGTTTCAATGCAGACTGAATTCTTTTATTTCACCACAAGAATGAAAGTATTTGTTTCGGAGAACCCTTTCAAAAGACAACACTTCAATTCTCGGCCCGGTTCGGGCCCCTGCCAAACCGGACAGCGAAAGGCAATCTTTCAGTGCAAAATTGAATTTTTCTTTGAAACAATTACTTTCGCTCTAATTGTGAAAGCAGGACTTTCAAGTTCACATTGAAACTATTGTTTTCTCAGTCCAATTGAAACATTTTCTTTTGCACATCTGTATAAAGTTCTAAATTCAGAAGGTTGGAATTTAATTCCTTCATTAGTCCACTGAAATATGTATTTTCTATACTTGTCCGAAAAAATATATTTTGCATATGTATTGAAATATTTTATTTCACAAAATGCTTCAGTATGGCTGAAGCATAATTATTGGCGGTGTGAGATGATGAAAGTGTGCATGAATTGTACCTCTATAATTGAAAGCTTAAGAGATAAGAGTAGTTTGAACAATGAAAGTACATATTCTCCAAGCCACCGTAGGTTCATTCTATACTCCACTGTAAACTCTGACCTGTATTACAAGTAGACATCTCTTTAAAGTTAGGTTCCCAGTCAGTCTAAGGGTACTAAAAGTGGAGAGCTACGAAATCTAGCGCTATGAGATGCTATGTTGCTATGGTTACTATGAGCTCCTATGAGATTGCCGTATGCTCGAGCCAGCTGTCACATTTGACAGCTGTCAGTCTCTCGCCAAAGCTATATAAGAATCAGCGCGTTGTCGAACTCCCAATCTCGCCCGACACCTCTAATTAGCATTGGTAGTACATACTAGTACTGTAGTTATACTACTTACTAGTAGTTTGTTTATATCTTAGTAGTTTAAGTAATCTACTTAGTATGTACTACATGAATGCAACATATATGATTTATTATAATTATTGTCTTGCTCGAGACTTGAGCAGAATAATTCAAGCGGCCATATATTAGTTTGAATTCAATCCTACCTGACAGATGATGTTCCGTGAATCTATAGCAAGCCATAACAATCCATAGCAGCCCATAGCATTCCATAGCTCTGGATAGATGGGGACCTTGCTATGGGTGCTATGGGTGCTATGAGTGCTGGAGAGCGCTATCCAGCGCTGTCCAGTACACCCAGGTTTTGCTGATGAAGATAAGGAGATCGAAAGCGGTTTTGCAATAATTCACCCAAAAACGACCCAGAGAAACTTGACCATGCAACAAAATCCCGCAAGTGAAATTTATGCTTGGTTCAAATTCTACATCATCCTCGGTCCAAGACTTTGCCCAAGCCAACAGCGAAGCGACTGACACTCAAGCTTTCTCAGGGCAAACCCGTCTTCTAAACCTAAACGCCGCATCTGGGTATGGGACGATGCTATTGGGTGTTCCATCTGAGTTAAGGAAATGCTCTGGAACGGAACTGGTTATTATCGTAACAAGGGTCCGTCAAGGCTAGCCGGGAATGACTTATCGTCTTCTTCATGCATGTAGTAGTCAAGACTTGATTTTATTGTGCGTCTGTCGTGTATAGTCTGTTTATAAGAGATAAATTATCGGAAGAATGCTCGAGAGATTGATGATTGTTTTTTTATCTCACCAATTGACCACGAAGATTTAAGAAATATCAGTCTGGGCCTTGAAGGCCTGCCTAAAGCGTGATTCTCATCCCTCCGAATGGCGAGAGTGGATATAACTAGAACCAGGAGATTGATAGACCAAGTGACCACAATCAAGCCTGAGAAATAAATAAATCGTCAATTTTGCGTCATCGCGTACCTGTCTTAAAAGCAAAAGCTCGCTCTCACCTCTTTGAAATAAACTACCATGACCAAGCAATCCCATCCCGACGCGAATGTTTACCCAGAAGCCACCGGTCCCGCGAAGCAGATCGTACTTGGTGAGTAGAACCCATAATCGTGCCAAGTCAGCTAATCAATAAACTGCATCGCATATCCGTGTGCACAAAGCTCACGTCGACGAGCAGCCATTGAAGCTCTACGGAAGCTGGTTCTGTCCCTTCGTCCAACGCGTATGGACAGTCTTGGAAGAAAGGGGTATCCCATATCAATACATCGAAGTAAACCCCTATGAAAAACCCGAATCTCTTATGAAACTCAACCCTCGAGGGCTGGTACCCACACTTGAATATAAAGGAAAACCTTTATACGAGAGTACTGTCGTCGTCGGGTTTTTGGAAGATGCGTATCCAGAGTATAAGCCTCAATTGCTAGTGGAGGACCCGTATGAACGTGCGAGGTTGAAGATTTGGGAGGATTTTGTGACGAGTAGGATGATACCGAGTTGGCACAGGTTTTTATCGTTCCAGCCAAAAGAGGGGCAGAGTGCGGATGAAGCGAAGGAGCGGTTGAAGAAGGTTAGGAATGATTGGTTGGGGTATGTTATGGATTTTACGAAAGAGATGGATAAAGATGGGCCGTTTTTTGTTGGAGCTGAGCCAAAGCTAATTGATTTTGTCGTTGCGCCGTGGTTGGTGAGTTTCAACGTTCGTTCTCGATTATTTGGATCGGACTAAGATATATTTGTAGATTCGGGCATGGGTCTTTGACCATTACAAGGGAGGGCAGGGTATTCCTGAAGAAGGACAAGAGGGAGATGATGAGGTTTGGAAAAGGTATCGCAAGTATCTCTCTGCTATTCAAGGGCGCAAGAGCATCCAGGAGACTATGAGTGAACAAGAGCACTACTTACCGATTTATCAACGGTATGCAGATGATACAGCTCAGTCGGAGATGGCGAAAGCTACAAGAGAGGGAAAAGGCGTTCCTTAAATTTTATCCAGAAACTAGCCAGTAAACATGAAGAATGGATGTACGAACATAAATGTATTTCTTATCAATGCAAACCAAATCAAACGAAATGCTTGGAGGGAAATGGGCGCTTGCTCCCCGATCAATCATTGATATTGAGATCCAATCGGACAAATCATGTGCTGGGAACTTCAGCGATCGTTGGTTGACTGAATTTGTGCTTCTTCAACTCGAACACTCATCTTGTCCGCCACAGTCGTATATCCTTTTCGGTAAACACCTCACAAAAACCATATCAACACCACAAATATATACTAAAATCCTCTTTTTTTCTAGACTCGGATTCTTCCTGTGGTTATTTCTCAGTACTTGGCTAGAACGCGTCGCGTGGTAAGTCAGCTCCTCTTTTCAATTCTTAGACGCGATACTTATATATCTTTGATGCCGAAATAATAGATAGGCCATCTTTTTATTTCAAACGCGTTAATAACAACTTTGTTCCACTGCTACTTCCATGGCACCCAAGGCTGGCGGCAAGACGAAGGGATCTGGCGGCCGGGCTAGTAATGCTGGTGGCGACAAGGAACCCAGGACAACTGTGACGAGAAGTCAGAAAGCGGGTTTGCAGGTAACAACGATCACATAGTGTATCCTCAACGTTCAACTGACCTGAAATCACTAGTTCCCCGTCGGTCGTATTCATCGATATCTCAAACAGCGTACGCAACACAACGTCCGAATCGGAGCGAAGGCTGCGGTATATACTTCTGCTATCCTCGAATACCTTACAGCTGAAGTTTTAGAACTCGCTGGTATGTATTTCTATCCAAGTCATGGTCCGTCCCTCCCTCATTCTAACTCGTTGGATTTTGTTATTGAACAGGAAATGCATCCAAGGACCTTCGCGTCAAACGAATAACACCCCGTCACTTGCAGCTAGCTATTCGTGGTGATGAGGAGCTAGATACTCTTGTCAAGGCCACTATCGCTGGAGGAGGTGTTCTTCCCTTTATCCATAAAAGCTTGACTGCTGCCGCGAAGAACAAACAGCCTGGAGAGGTGTAGTCGGTTCCGATTCGTCTGTTGTGACTGCCTTGCTTGTGCTGTTCGTTTGTCGTGCCTTTTGTTACTTATTATCCTCGTTTTATGGCGAAACGGAACGATTCGAGATGCGATCGGTGCTGAAGTTTATAGTATGAAGGTCTCGTGTTCTCCGTTTTCGTTCTTGTTTCTCGATTAGTATACGTACATACATAGCTGCTTTTTTTTCTGCCGGTACTCTGTATATTTTCTTGTTCGCCCGTGCGTGCATATTTTTCCTTGGGCATGATTCTTGTAAGATACTACTTATATGCATATCCATCGCGTCTCGCGACTTGCTCCTCTTTTGTAAATGTACATAGTACCATTTATATACGCTCAACGTTGAGCGCCGCGGTTTTTATTTGTGATTTTGAACTTTGTCGGCCAGTCGGCATAGCATATCGCTCGACTTGAAGTGAGCCGGCGGTGGTGGTTATCGGAGAAGAAACATCTATTATATCAGGGCCAACAAGTAGACTTTTATGGAGATATACATGAAACGGTGTGATAGGTGAACATGAGATAGCCACGCCTACGATTTGCTGAGCACTGTGATATCTCTCTGTAAAGCGTAGACCACACCAGTACCAAGATAATTACCATTGGTAGAGCTTTTGTTTTTTTGAAAACACCCCTGCGGAAAAGGAAACAAAAAACAGATGTCAATATGGGAGTCGGGGGTCGGGACTCGAGAGCTTCTACGTATACCTTTTATGTGATGATACACTAACCTCAATACAAACCTTCGGACTTGACAGTGAAACCGAATCAATTCTCCTTGGGCCTCCATCAATTCAACATGATTCAACCTCGACAAGACACAACACATTTGGCATCCATCCCGATTCCCGAGTTTGAATTTGAACATACAGCAGTCTCCGAGAGAAACAGAGCGACATTGCAAGAGTCATATGTATGTATCCATCTGAATCATTCATTTAGTTTCGGAGACCAGGAAGACTCAAAAGCTGTCTGTGTATGTAAGCCGAGATTGAGAACGATTGAAGGCGGAGAACGCGCGTCGGTGTGGCCCTGCAGGAGCAGGAGTTTCCGGTGATTTATGGCATCTGTTGCAGACGTCGATCATTCTGTGTTGGTTAGAGGACCTATGCGACGCGCGCGCGCAAGTTGATTTTTGTTCTCTGAGACCAGTGAGTCAAAATCAATTGCTGTTGCTGTTGCCCGATCCCGAGGCTACAGTCTTACAAGGACGCGGCCGAAGGGGCAGGGTTTATGCATTCCCAGCGTAGTAAGACGGGAGAAATTGCTGTTTCATACAGCATGAACAACTTGAAAAAGAAATATCTTGAGGGGGCAAATGAAACGCCTTACAGCGATCGCTGTTCAAACGGACTTTCTTCCGGAGAGTCGACGGGAATTGGGAGACCACCGGAGAGAATAGCTCAAGAAGTACTTGGCTGCTTTCTCTCTCTTGGTTTTGGAGAAATATTCCCTTAATGAAAGGAGAATTTCCGGGGCACAGAAGCAGGGCCACTTTGGGGAATTAATTGTAATTGAGGAGTGTCATAGTTGTTCTGGAAACCAAGGCACTTGTGGCACGTGGCTTGTTGGCCGATTTTGTACTTTACTCTCAACATCAACATCCTTGTTCGTTCATCTTGTCATCGTCTCTGACGGTCAGCACGAAAATGGCTGGGTCAACGAGCCTTCAAATTCCAACCATGGACTCTCCAGCAGGTCCTTCTCGCCAGCATCATTCTTCTACAAGACCAGTCTCCGTTACGGTCCAATCATCTCCTGCTGGACCATCACCTTCTACGTCCAGAAAACAACGAGCTTCTCATACCGTTGTGTCTTCAACAGGCCACAATGGTACTGCCAATGGCCGTAATCACGAGGATAATTCAGATAATTCACCTCCGTACACGGATGTTTACAATCATCCTGCAGCATTAGCCTACGCCTCTGCTCATCCACGACGAACTATTCCAAAATTCGGACCTTATTTATTGCTCCAAACTCTCGGAGAGGGAGAGTTTGGAAAGGTCAAACTTGGCCTTCACAACACTTGGGGAGAGGAAGTGGCCGTTAAGCTCATCAGGCGTGGCAACGTCGATAGCGCCGTTCGCATGTCCAAAGTGGAACGAGAAATCGAGGTTCTTAGGGTACCGTCTACTTTTTCCTCGTTCCGACACGTTTTTTTTCTCAATCAGTATTTCTAGACTCTCAAGCACCCAAATATTGTCCGTTTGTACGACGTTATTGAAACAGACAAGTACATCGGAATCATTATCGAATATGCTTCTGGCGGAGAGCTTTTCGATCACATTCTCGCACACCGCTATCTACGTGAGAAGGACGCAGCAAAGCTGTTTTCCCAGCTCATTTCTGGCGTGTGGTACATCCACCAAAAGAAAATCGTTCATCGAGATTTAAAGCTCGAAAATCTCTTGCTCGACCGACATCGCAATGTGATCATCACCGATTTCGGTTTTGCAAACCGTTTCGAGCATCGTGCCGACGACCTCATGCAGACTTCCTGCGGATCTCCATGTTACGCTGCACCTGAACTCGTCATCAGCGAGGGCCTCTACGTTGGTAGTGCTGTCGACATCTGGAGCTGTGGTGTCATTCTATATGCCATGCTCGCTGGCTACCTTCCTTTTGACGACGATCCTGCCAACCCAGACGGTGACAACATTAATCTCCTGTACAAGTATATTGTCAACACTCCCCTCTCCTTCCCTGATTACATTTCCGATTCTGCCCGAGAGCTTCTGTCTATGATGCTTGTCCCTGACCCTAGCAGAAGGGCCAGTCTCGAACAAGTCATGCAGCACCCTTGGTTGGGCGCCTACCACGCTCCATTGACCGACCCTATCCACGGTAAACCCGCTGCCTTTGGACGTACAGTGGATGAGCTAGAGAGTGCTGCGATGGATCAGCACCATCAGAAGAGATTGGCGTATCAGAAACAGATGAAAGCTGCTGCCGCTGCCGCTGCTCAAGCCAATGTTGACGCGAGAGCTGCTCGCACGCAAAGTCATCGTCCAGAGGGCACGCCAATGTCGAGCTCTTTGACTAGTCCCCCTGGTGGTGGTCGAAGTCACTCTACCGAGCCGGCCGCGTTCTATGAAACGCCGACCGAGTATTCTAATCATGTCAGCTCACCGCCGGTTCCTGCCAGCGCTTCTGGCCGAGGACCAAAAAGCAGTTACGGAATGGATGGGGATGATCCATTCGCTGCTCCTCCAGGTACTTTTGTGCCCACTCGGGCCACACCTGTGTCATCAGAAACCCCCGCCGAGAAGAAGAAGGCAAGACACACCGTCCAAGTCGAGTACGACGGCTCCCGTCCTTCTAGGAGGGAACGCGAGAAGGAGCGCGAGAGAGATGACCAAGAGGAACCCCGTGAACGGCGGAGGCAGGAACGCTCTCGTTCACCTAGCCAGCGTCACCAGAGTAGCTCGCATACTCAGACTACATCCACGCCTACCTCCGAGCGAAGACGAGGCTCACAGAGCAACTCTGTCAAACCAGTTCCTGTATCGCCTGCTCCTTTGACTCCTTCTCGGAGAGCCAGCGATCAGCAGCGTTCTGCTTCTACTCCTCGTGCTAAACCAACACCTGTTTCGACTGTTGACCCTCCCAGCATTATCCTTGCTAGCCCTCCCGACACGCCCATCAAGTTTGTTTCCGACCCCGATGCTGAGGAAAGGGAAGCACCCCAGAGTGGGTCTGGCTCACAGAGCTCTTCCGGTAGCAAGCATAAGAGAGGAATGTCTTCTGTTGATCGCTTAGCAAAGATCTTCAACGGGCATGATGGATCTTCAACAGATCCCGGCTCACCTCCGCCATCCAGCACTCCAAGTAATACTTCCGGCTCGCTTCTGACCCCTAGCGACAAGGAAGCTTCTTCACCACCCTCGTCTGGCAAAAAGAGTCGACGGAATACGCTCACCGTCATGGTAGAACCGTTCAAGAGCACCATGAAGAACAGGAACAAAGGACGAATGGCATCTACGCCCATATCAGCGACTTCTGATGCGGACGAGAAGCGAGGACGCGATACCTCCCTGCAACCGCGAAGCGCTGTACCGTCTTCTGGCCTGGACGGGCCTCCAGATGTGTATGGGACCCGAACGGTCGCAATCAAGCATCGACCAACAAGGCATTTGGTGTCATGCAGTGGTTCAGAAACAAGAGTAAAGCTCGAGACTCTGTCACTGTTGGTGAACCCGTGCGCAGTGCTGGTGCATTGTCCGAGGATGAGGAAAAGCTTACCTCTCAAAGATCCACCACTCCAACCCAAAACAGGTATCGACAAAAGAACGCCACCTCCACTGGCACGGTCAACCAGACAAACGCTGAACAACCTCCGTCAATCCTGACTACACCTCGTTCCGCTAGTCGTTCGTCGACCCGGCCTACGCGAACAACCTCTACCGATACTTCGACCACTACGCCGAGCTTTGTGACCAGATTTAGAAACTCGGTTACTGTGGGTGGAGTAGGAGGAAGTAGTAGCGAGAGGAGTCATGCTAAAGCGCCAGCTGGCCAGTTGCGTACACATCATGGTGCTGTTGACCAGTCGACGGTAACTACACGACCTCCTCCCGAGGTAATGAAGCATGTTCAGGCTGTGCTAATCAACATGGGTGTTGAGGTGCAGTTTGAGAGCGAGTTCAAGTTTCGTTGCATCAGGGCCAAAAGGAAGAAGATGCCAACTTCGGCCGGTAGTGTTGGATTTATGGGTGGCAGTGGAAATGGCTTGGCAGCGTTCAACATGGTTGGAAGTGCAGCTTCCAATGGGGTGCGTTTTTTTCAATTCTCATCAAGGTGGAATAAGCCACTGATAATCGCGTCGCTTGGTTTAGGTTGACAAGCGCGGTTTACCTCTTCCATCCCATCAGACTTTCTCGGGCTCCACGGGCATGCTTCGTGGGCTGTTAATGCGCAGGCAATCGTCGCAAGTCTCGACAGGTGTAGGATCTTACGAAGACGATACTCCTAATAGCAGTCTCGTGATGACGGATGGACCTATACAGGAACCTCTGTATGGAGATCACACAGAGGATGTTGGCGATGAAGTCAAATTTTCTGTGGAATTGACGAAATTGTCCGGGTTGAACGACACCTACAGTCTTGATATCCGACGAATGAAGGGCAACCTGCGCAGCTACAAGTTCTTATACGACACTATTAGAATGTAAGTGCTTTCTCGCCTCTCATATTCCATTGTAACTCACTCCTCGTTCTTTTTCAGTCGCGCGGAATTGTCTTAGAATCATAAAAGGGTTGTTATTGTTACAATGTTGGTTGATTTCCTTATGCTTACCTTTTCCTGCTACATATTCCATTGTTGTCTATCGATATACATACACCACGGTCGTTTCTGGTGCCCTAGATTAATACCTTCTAATACCCTTTTTTATTTCTTTCTGTTGTTCAAATATAGTTTATCCTGCAGATCTCGGGCGGATACCATTGTTTGGATCTGTTCTTTATAATATGTCCTCCGAGGTCTTGTCAAACTCTTTCTCCTCTTTTACCCTTTGCATCACTAGTACGTACCTACCCAAGTTCTCGTTTGATTTCAATGAACTTTTCTCTTCCCTCTCTCTTTTGCATTGTTACTATTCTTCCTTTATTTGGGCTCGACCATTTTATGTAAATATAGTTCAAAACATAGGGATCGCTATGCATTATGAACGGTGCAAAAATCTCCAAAAAAGTTGATATTCGTCGCTTTGGCCTCGTGACGCGGCACGTCGCTGGCGCTAATTTAGGCGCACGTCGTGACGATACGGTGACTCAATGCAAGCTACAGTATTGCAAGACTAAGGTGCCTTCACCATGTTGTTGGACTCATTGAGAGCGATGCTCGCACCGCGGATACAGTAGGAGTGGACGAATCGGACGCGATTAACTGGGATTAGAATAATACAGTGCGTTGATCCTATTTACATACACGGTTTTAACATCGTGTATGTTAATCGCATGTAGCGCCGTTAGCGCCTAAATGTTAATAGCTGTTATCACTCGTGTTAAACAGGCTCCAAAGGTCCAATGTTAATAGCATGTTATTAACATAGTCCCGACCAATTAGCACCACTCTAACCAAACAGCACCAGGACAGATCCCTTTATCGAACTCTCCAAACGGACCCTACCACCTGGGCACCAACGCAAGCGCCGAAAAATGAATGCAGAGGCTGCAGGGCTACCATAATTAGCAACCCATTCAGGTCTAATGCCGAACGCCCTTTGTCTTTTCTCACTGTTCAGCGTTCTTTCATCTCCTATCCGTTACTCACGGGACAAGGACTTACCAGAAGGAGCTAACTGCAGTGGTTCTCTTATCTATCTCAAGATCTAATATCATCATTTATCCATTCACGGAAGGCTAAAGTCCGGTTTCTGAGGCAGCGGGCAAGTATCACAGAGATAAATTTAACTTGAGCGTTTATGTCTAGACACTGCTTTTTCCAACATCTGTATCGATTCTGCTGTAAGAGTGCGTTGCAATCGTATTTCATATACAGATTTCCTGAATACGTTCTAGAGAAAGGTAGATATCATCTGCTCACGCAGTCCATGAGAGCGAAGATGTCGATGAGCTACGCTGCGCTCAGTGCCTGTCGAAGAACGCTCAAATGATAGCTCAAATGATCATCTCTATTCCCACTGCCACTGCCAGATTGACTTATAACTGGAGCGACTGTACTAGGAATCCTAAAGGTCAATGTCCTCCTTCCAACTTACTAACATCGATCTACTTGTCGCTTTAAGCTTACTCTTGTTCATTGCATGGTATGTTTGGACTCATTCACAGCGTCGCCTATCGCTTCCACCCGGTCCCAAAGGATGGCCGATCATAGGGAATATTTTCGATATACCGAAAGAAAAGGCCCACATAGCCTATATGGAGATGGGCCGTAAATACGGTTCGTAAATGGCGGAGCTGCTTCTGGCATTGGGAATTAACTAGTTCATGCTGGTTCATAGGGAGCGATTTCTTATACTTGAACATGGCTGGGACGTCATTGTTTGATTCTCAACTACGGCGAAGGCAGCGGATGATCTTTTCGTTGGAAGGCCCACGTTGTATTCTAATAGGTGCGGATTTGTAATTTCATCCACTAGCACCACCCCTTAGTGATGCTTTTCGACTTGTTAGACCGCGCCTTCCAATGCTTTGTGAACTGTAAGTAATCATTGCCAGTGCCTCTTCGCTATGTCATAAAGTCTTACAGAATGGGGTGGGACTTCAACCTTCGACATTTCTATCCTTACGGAACTCGAATGGCGAGGTGGGTTCTTGATATTTGAATGCAACCTAGGCCTCAGATTATGAATAATGAATACTAGAATCGCGAGCATTGCTCGCACAACAAATCTCACCATTGAACCTCAATACTTACTTGAAACCTTGTATGCAAGACAGTGTATATGTATTCCTGACTGGACTTTTGGATGCTCCAAAGCAGTTTAAAGAGCACCTCCTTTTGTAAGTCAAAGCTTCGTGGTGCGCTAGCTTGTTTATTGACGTTGGCTCTGCAGTCTTTCTGGGGGAAACATCATCTCTTCAGTGTACGGCATTCCCGTCAACGATCCCAAACGATCCTTATCTTGAGCTAGCGAGAAAAGCTCTTCATGCATTTGCGGAGGCTGGGATTCCCGGAACGTATCTTGTGGATGCTTTTCCGATGCTAAAGAATATTCCAGGATGGCTTCCCGGATCTGGATTCAAGAAAAAAGCGGCGTACGAGAGAAATGTTCTTGAAGCGATGATCAAGCAACCGTTCGAATTCGTCAAGAAGAATATGGTGAGTTATCCAATTAATATGAGTAGGGATCATTTTCACTGTGGGTTCCATCAGGAAAGCGGCACAACGAAGACCTCCATTGCTTCTCGAGCGCTACAGCAGATGCAGGACGATAAAAATTGGTCGAGAGAGAAAGAGGATTTATTGCAGAATATCTTGACGGCTATCTATGCAGGTGAGTCCCAGAGCAAAAGACCCGAACGTTGTACAGATTAACCTTGGTTTCTTCATAGGTGGAGCAGACACGGTGAGCCCAATTGTCGAACAGCTGAATGATTCCAATCGTTCATCATGTCTAGACGGCAGCGGTCATCGGCACCGTTTTTCTTGCCTTGGTTCGTGATATAGATATTCTAAAAAAAGGACAAGCTGCTGTCGATGCAGTCGTGGGTGCCGATCGGCTTCCCAGCTTTAACGATGAGAGAAAAATTCTGAGGGAAAAATTCCTTATGTCGATGCATTGGTGATGGAGGCACTACGATGGAGGCCAATCGGGCCACTTGGTATATTCTACTGCTTCTAAGCAAGGGAAGAATTCTGACAATATATATATATAGCTATCGCCGCACTGTACAGCCAGTGCGGATATCTACTTATATACCAGTCAATACTGTTGTTCTAGGAAACAGCTGGTTAGCATTTACATGTCTAGCTCCATAGATGCTTATTTGTTATTATTACAGGGCGATTCTTCACGATCCCACTACCTACGGTGAAGACGTAGACCAGTTCCGCCCAGAGCGTTTCCTTAACTCAGATGGAACACTCAATAACATGATCCCGTATCCAGATGTGGCGTTTGGGTTTGGAAGACGCGTATGCCCTGGGAAAGCTTTGGCGCAGAGTTTAGTTTGGCTTTCAGTGGCTTCGCTGTTGTCTTGTTTTAATTTGGACAAAGTATTGGATAAGGATGGAGTAGAAGTCGAACCAAGCACAGATTATATCAATGGGCTTATTTCGTATGTTTCTCTCTCTAGGGCCTAAGCCATTGTGGGTGAACTAATAGTTGCAAACCACGACAGATATCCTCGTCCTTATGAATGCATTATCACACCACGGTCTAAATTGGTTGAAGAGATGATCAGACAGACCTCAGAGAAGTAGGAAGTTGGGTGGCTCAGTGGAGAAGAGTACTTACAGGCTAACAAAACATTATTGGACCATTTTTATAATCACTGAAATAGTTATATCAGCCTTGCGCACCAACTACGTCCAACACAGACCATACTATGGCATATGCACACGGAATATTTAAAGGAGTCCAACTTATCTTGAAACGTAGACTCATTAATTTGCTCCTGTAACCCAAGACTCTCGAAGCAAAATTTTCCTCAGGAAGATACGAGAACGTAACTTTTGTTCTCTATCCGAACTTGTATTCAAGTATTGTGGTCTTAGAACTGGCCGAGCCCTCAAACTTGGCAAACTCGACAATTCGAGTCTTGCATGACAAGGACCTCTTAACCCATATCTTTTCTTGAGTAGCTTCAACTGAATTATTCCCGCTTGCCCCACTTGTACTTTGGTAGCTCGTTGGTACAGCTTCCCAACGCAACAGGATCAGAGAGTACTTGCTCCTACAGACGGCACGGGCAGGCCTGTAGGTTGTCTTTAGTTTTTTCTTCACTTCAATCTGGTTGCTTATGTGGCGTAATTGTGTACAAAGGACCTACGAAAAGCATGTATAGTTGCTCGCCTAACCTTTACATTAGGTAATCGCGACAGGCAGCAGTCCTGCATTCTGCATCTGCCTGAATGATTTTAGCCATGACAGGTTTGGATCCAGCTCCTCCACAAATCCAGCCAGCCTGGCCTTTTCCAGACTCATATGCCGATGAAACGAAAGGTAATACCCAAACCAATCCATTCGCTCCGCTCCCCATACTTGATTCACATTGATTCCTGGACGCTGGTAGCTGTTTTCGCTCTCGAAGATCTTCTGAAGGAGGCCTGCAAGTGTGCTCCCAGATCGTAAGCCGTAAGATGCTGTCAGGTTTAGAAGGGTAGTCTCAGCAATTTTTGACCAGCTTACAATAACACCTACTGATGGAATGAGATGGTTATGGAGCCCAGACTGCTTGAAGTAGCAATGATTCTGTTGCGCATCGTTTTGCAGTAGTGTTTCAGTCAGAGCTTTCGACGCAGGGGAAGATCTCGGTAGATTAAGGACGCCGTTGCGACGAATGAAGTATGGGACTGAAGACATGGTGGGTTTTGACAAGGGAAAGTGATGCGTCATCGATCGATGAAATGATCAGCGCTTAACTTAGCGGCCAGTTCAAGTTCTACGTCTTTCTACGTACGGTATAATTCCTTCAAGCCTAAGGGAGATAGTGCTGTATATCAATATCCAAATCCTCTGGGGAATACCAGGCTGACTGGGGTCCTTTGCAGGGAGAAGACTCAGATGACATCTTGCTATATCATGACACTGAGTGCTTTGTGGCGCTTGCACTCTACTAAAAGCAGCGTTTCTCTCTCATTGAGTCGTCACGAATCTCTTCAAGCCTTATACGTCGTCCTCTACCAAAGCTGAACATCAATGCTTTCCCTCCAGTTTCATCATCGATCTCATCGCTTTATGCTTTCTCCTGTTCTTTGCACGTCGCATCTGTA